>JAKTWG010000095.1:0-27563 GCA_030560915.1 Pichia sp. NRRL Y-12824 | reverse complement strand
CCTAGTCTGAACTGTATGCGACGTAAGAAGTAGGAACGAGAGAAAGAAGAAAAACAGGGCTCATCCAACACAAAACAACACAACAACTGCACGAGAAACAAACAAACCACCAACTGCGCGGGTGGCAAATCGGCTCGTCATGAACTCGAATTTCGCCACCGAGGCAACCTGCCAGTTGCAAGACAAATAATGGTTGCTGCTGTTCGAGGTTAATATAATGTTCACTACGTGTCACCTCCTCCCTCTCCTTTCACGAGCAATATCAGTCCAGACGTCTACCAGTTCCAACGGCCTCACGCCAGCATACATATTTGCACTCTCACAGTTAAGCCAACAATAAACCAATGAAACAGTGAAGTTTCGCTCTTATCCAAAAGATAAGACGACGCTTTTTTTTCGTCTCTACTGTGGTTTCTTTCTTTTTCTCCTCTTTATTTTTTTTCTGTTTTGCTTTTATGGCCCTTTGTACATTTGTTTCTTCGTACTTTTACTTTTCTTTTTATTTTTGAACAACAAATGTCGACTGAGAATACTCCTCTCGTTCTGCCTACAAAGGCATCTCAATCGCTTCCCTCTTTGGCCCTGAGAGTCACCCAAGTTGGATGTGCAATGTTCTGGTGTTTATTTGCAGCAGGGCCTGTTTTCGGTTTTGCTGCTCTTAAACCCGTTCTTATTGCACAAGGAATTTATCAAGATGCATGTGATATTAATCTCAATCCTCCAGATTTTTCCACGGCTGATTTTTCTTCTCTAGAAGCTGTTTGTGTTGAACAAGATTTGAAATTAAATTTCATGTTTACTTTAGCTGCAGTTATTACTAACGCAACTGCTTTACTAGTTGGATCAATCCTTGATAATTATGGACCAAGGATTACTGGTATTTTAGGTTCTTTTATTATTGCAATTGCATCTTTATTATTAGCCAATGGTGCAAAAATTATTGTATTCGATGCATATTTAATTGGTTATGTTGCATTAGCATTTGGTGGACCATTTGTTTTTATCAGTTGTTTCCAACTGGCTAATTCATTTCCTGGTAAATCTGGTTTGATTTTGGCTTTATTAACTGGTTGTTTTGATACTTCATCTGCATTGTTTTTATTTTACAGAGTGGTTTACCAGAATGATTATATTAAGAATCTAACACTTAAGACATTCTTTTCTTATTACATGGTTGTTCCAATTTTCATCTTATTATGCCAAATATTTGTTATGCCACATGAATCTTATAAGACTATTGAAGATCTTGCGAAGATTTCAGAAACAGGCTTAGATGAAAGTGGTTTACCATTAGATCCAAAAGATTCTCGTTATCAAGCTGAAGAAGTTGCATCAATTGAACGTGTCAGATCACGTCGGGCATCAGTTAAGTCTACAAAATCAATTTTTGAAGAAATTGCTGATACTAGATTAAAGGAAACTTCAGGTGGTGTTTTCGGTGTTTTACATTCAAAATCAATGACTGAACAATTTAAATCGCCATGGTGGTATATCATGTGTTTATTTACAACAATTCAAATGCTTAGAATCAACTATTTTGTTGCTACAATTGCATCTCAAATGGAATATTACTTTGATGCACAAACTGCTATTAAAATTAATAAATTTTTTGATGTTGCATTACCATTAGGTGGTATCATATCAATTCCTTTTATTGGATTAATTCTTGATAATTTTCACACTTTTGTCGTTTTGTCCATCTTATTATGTGTTTCCACGGCAATTGGTATTTTTGGTATGTTATCAATTCAATTCTTACAATACATTGGGATTTTATTATTGGTTCTTTATAGACCATTTTACTACACTGCTGTCTCTGATTATTGTGTTAAAGTGTTCGGATATGCAACTTTCGGCACTGTCTACGGTGCCATTATTTGTTTCAGCGGTATGATGAACTTGACACAAACATTACTTGATAATGCTACGCATTTTCAATTTAACAACAATCCAAATCCTATTAATTTCTTCTTTGTTGCATTAACCATAGTATTTGGATGCAGTATGTTATGGTTTATTAAGAGTCAGGAAAAAATTCTTGTCCGTGCAAACATTATTGAAGAAGCCCTTGACGGTGAAGAAAGCGATAATGCATTTTGATTCCTGATAAAGGTGAAAACTATGAAAAATTCACTAATAAAACCCTTTATAGCCTTCTCTAATCCTCTTATTATCCTTCAAACTATACTAGCTTTGCGATAAGAAAAGCAGGCAGCGCGCACAGCCCGGCTGTGTTTCGCCCTGACAGTCAGACTGGAGGGACGGTTTTTGAACCACAGCTGGGATCGATCTGGGATAGTACGGGCAAGAGTTGGTAGGTGGTAGGGGCTCAATTTAAGGTTCAAAACACGTCAAAGTAGGCAGACGGGATAATTTGTTGAGTTGGCACAATCAGTTGTGCGTTGGATTTGTGCAAGTGCAGTTAGAAATAAGTATAAAGAATAAACCAGAGACAGATACGAGCATTTCACTAAACTACAAACACGATAATTTATATATAAAGAAAAACATAATATAAACACAACCTCAATGGCATCAATATTTACATCGGCTATACAGTCGAATATTCTGTCCCTTCTATTATCTCGATTACCGTTGCATCCCTTGGATATTCCACAACAATCATCATTTACATTCAAGGGCAACTCCGGTTTGTCATTACATTTAACAAACATTACATTGGATATTGACAAGCTACAATCACAATATTTACCACCAAGCACTCCCTTTAATATACGACATGCTTATGTTGAAGATTTGAAGGTTCAAATAAGTACAAATGGAATTCAGATATCTATCAGTGGTGTTCAATGTGTCGTTAGTCGAAAGGCTAGTATCGAAAAAGGTGATTTCTTGGATCCAACTAACTCAATTATATTGAAAGGATTGGAAGATCCATTAGAAGGATTGGAAGGAATGATGGAAAGTGTTATTGGGTTTGTTGATGCTGTCAGTGGCGCTAATTCTTTTTCTTCAAATGGGAAAAGTAGTGATAATATGACTTGGAGTGATGAAGTTGAAGATGATGAAAGTGATAGTAATAATAACAAAAACTATGATAATACAACACAATCTTTAAAGAATATTTTGGAGAATGATTTGGAATTAACTGAAGATTTACAAAAAAGTCTAGAAAATCCTGACAAATCTTCTAATAATTCATTAATGAAATATGTACTTGATTATATTTTAAACAAGGTAAATGTTTCAATAACTGGTCTAAATCTAAAAGTGGTGGCTGATCCAATTATTTTGCATGTGAAAATAGAAATCATTTCTGCAGGTGGTGATAAAACAGAACGTAAATGCACCCTTGATGGTATTGTACTTTCCATAGTAAAACCAAGAACGCCAACTACTAGTATGGACACTGTCGATGCTTCAACTACCTATTATGAGGATAATAGTAGAGAAGAAAAACCAAACGTTCAAAATGGAAAATCTGACGATGGTAGTGATGATGATTTTGATGATGATTTAATGTCTTCTTCCTTTATGGCAGAATCAAAAGATGATATCCAACAATCTATTATGGAAAGCGCCATGTATTCTGCTTCTGGTAAGAGTATCTACATGAGTGCAACTGATGGGGACTTTGAAAATGAGCACGCACCAACGCATTCAAATGAATCATACAATAAGATTGGGCAAAAGGATAGAGAATTTGGAAATGTATTAGTTGTCATTGATTCAATAGGTATTTTTTTGCAAGACCGTCAAAATATTACTATAGAAATAGGAAATAGTAAACTTTCATTGGTTCCTGTTCCAACATTAGCATCTGCATTCATTGATTTATTGATTCAAATAAGTCAACAAAAGAGCAAAACAAAACATAAATTTCAAAAACAAAAAACAAATTCAAATATTACGTTAAAGCATTTTTCAGTTTCAGATGTTCAAATCAGTTTAAATTCAACCATTGATGAAACTGGTTTTTTTACTAATCCTAGTTCACATATGTTACATTTTTCTGAACTATTATTACAGCAACGAAGCCCTACTTTAATTCAGGGGACTTTAAAAGTTGTTGAAGTTAAAACGGGTGATAAGAAATGCATTTATTTTAAAGATCATACAAATAAACATTCTGATATACGAATAGAAATACAGATTGAAGAAAAGCTTCATATTGCAAGTATTATTCTTAGTAAACCATTAACTTTTGGAGTAGACTTTACTTTACTAGAACTTCTTATTGGATTTTACAATAACATGACACCAATATGGGATAAAATAGATGAATTGAAAGCTGTATATATTAGAAAATCAAAAATTTCCATGGGTACAACCGTTTCTTCTAGAGCCCCATCGGATGCATATCAAATGAAAAATTTAAAATCGAACAAGTCTAATTTTGAAATATTGCTTAAAGTAGCACGAATTACTGGATTTGTTAGTTTATCTAAAGAAAATGATGAATCTATTAAATTTTCAATTGCACCAACAATTTACGACTCTATTAAAAAAATATTCAGTCTTGATTACATAAAAGCTGATCTTATTACAATTGTGGGTTCTGCAAATGTAGCTATAAATAAGATCAGACTTACAGATCATGGTGATGAACCAGCTCAATTTAGAAGTTTTGATATTAATTCTCAAAAAGCGGTAGTTTACAACACCAAAAGAACGTTGACTGTTGACTTGATCGAATTTACTTCTTCATATCTAACCTTGAATTGGGCATTGCAGATAATGAATGAATTTAAGGCAAAAATCAATATAAAGCAGAAAAAGGGGAAAGTTGTTCAATTTGAAAAACCAATTATTCATAATAGAATGATAGCTAGTTTTATGCTGAAGCCTAAAGTCCTTGATTTTTACCTGTTAATTAAAACTTTAAATTATTCCATTATTGAACTGAATGAAGAATTTGGTGGAGTTAGTGGTAATTTATTGAACATTAGTTTTACATCTTCATCTGATGGAATTAACCAACTTTCTGTTCCTGATATTTCTATGAACCGAATTAATGATGATATTAATGAAGTGATTATTGAAAAACCAAATAAATGGTCAACTGCACCAATGTTATTCTTAAAATTCCAAAATTCAGTAAATGTTTTTTTAAATAATTGGCTGATAAACTACAATGGAAAATGGCTAGAAATGTTTGAAAATAAAAATGAAGATCTTCAAAGTTCAGTTATGTTGGTTGATGAAACCCCGATACAGACTTACAAAAAATTAAAAAAGAGATTAACTAATGAAATTTGCGTTTCGTTAACTGATGTTTGCATTGGTTTAAATCCAGTATATTTGAAAAGTGGTGCTTTATTGGTAATTAGTAAAGCCAACACAGATATTTTTATTTACAATGACAAGACCATTGTGCTGCAATCAACATCCAATTTAATCACACTTTTACTTATTGATGATGTTGCAAATATTGTTAAATCTTCAAAAACAAACCCAAATTTATCAGATAATTGGAGTATATTATCTATGTGGAAAAACAAAGGATATGTTCAAATTGGTACTTTAAATACAATTTTGACAAAAGTTAAGATCAATACCAATGAATCTTTAAATATCGAAAACACAAATACCAACAGTTTCCATTCATTAATTGATATTCAAATAAATGTTGAAAAAGTTGATTTTAACTTATGTTGTGATTCTACTCAATGTTTTTTACAATTAATTAAGAATTTGAAAAAACCTGTTTATTTTTCATATGATGATAAATATAAGGAAAAAAACAAAGATTTGGATGTTTTCGATAAAATTGATTTAGATTTTTTTGATTCATCAAAACAAATTCTTTCACCTGAAATAAATACTGGCTGTAGTGATTCACCTGATAAAACTTCAAATATTGATGGAAGTGATGAATTAAACTTTGTTGAAAATTTCTATGATAATGTGAATCGATCTTCAGTTCCAAATATTACAAATTCTAAAAACTCCAATAGTTCATCAAATTCAGGAGATGTTCCTATAAAATCTTCTTCTTTTGATAAAAAGTCGAATTTTAAAAATCAATCATTTGCCATTATTCCATTAGGTTTACATGTTAGTGTTTCAGAGGTTAACTGTATGTTGCATGATGGATATGATTGGAAAGACACGCGTATTCAAATTAAGAATGCATTTGAAAGAGTTTCTAAAACAGCTAATGACGTGAAAATATCAAGAGAAAGTGTTCATGATGCAAATAATAATAATGATCAGATAGATCTTGTGGTAGAAGAAACGTTATATCAATCAATTTTAGTTGAAATTGGACCAAATGATGATCCTAAGAAAATTTATAATCAAATGACAAATAATATTGGTGGTTATAAAAAGATAGATGGTCCAGTTAACGAGTCCTCACAAACGATTGATTTAGGTAAAAGTAAAACTGCGCCATTAAGGTTGAAAAGGTCATTGAAAAATAAAGTTATGATTAAACTTGAAGATTTGTATGTTGGTTTTAAGCTGTTATCTAGTAATGAACCACACTTGAAAGAAAAACCAAATACTTTTTCAGAAAATGAAAAAATTGATGATTCTGAATACGTTAATCAAATTGATGTTAGTGTTAACAATTTTCAAATTATTGATAATGTTCCTACGTCAAGTTGGAATATGTTTGCCGGATATATGAGAGAGGCAGGAGATCGAGAAATTGGAAAAAGTATGGTTAAAATCAGTGTTGATTTAGTTAGACCAACTGCTAAACTAGCTGCAATTGAAATGATTTTGCATGTTAGCATACTTCCTTTAAGGTTATACGTTGATCAAGATACATTGGATTTTTTAACTAGATTTGGTGAGTTTAAAGATCAAAGATTTATTCCAACTCCGATTGATACTGAAGAAGTGTTTTTACAAAAGTTGGTGATTGATACAGTGAAATTAAAACTTGATTATAAACCTAAAAGTATAGATTATGCAGGTATTAGATCAGGGCATACAAGTGAGTTTATGAATATTTTCATTCTAGATGGATCTGAAATTACATTAAATAAAGTTACATTATATGGAATTTCTGGGTTTAGTAAATTAAACACAATTCTTAATGGATATTGGTCACCTGATGTTAAAAAGAACCAACTTGCAGGAGTATTGTCTGGTTTGGCTCCTGTTAGATCTATTATAAATATTAGTGCAGGTGTTAACAATTTGGTTACTGTTCCACTGAAAGAATATAAAAAGGATGGAAGAGTCGTTAGAAGTTTACAAATTGGAGCAATTGCATTTACTAAAGCTACTAGTGGTGAACTTTTAAAATTGGGTGCAAAATTAGCTGCTGGAACACAAACTATTTTAGAAAATACAGAAGAAGTATTTGGTGGCAGTGGATCATCAGCTAGAGTTGTTAATACTTCGAATAATATTCAAAATGAATCAAATGTTAATGAAAATATAACCAATGGAAGAAGACGTAGTTCTGCTGCATCGTTCGGTGATGAAGATGAAGAAGATTATCATCGATACTTCTTTCGTAACAAAAGCAATATTATTAAATATAATAGTGGATCTAAAATAGCTAGTGAACTAGAAGTTCATGATGAAGAAGAATATGCAATTGATGAGAATGAAGATGAGGAAATGAGTGGAGTAGCGGAAGATGATGCTGATGCAGATGATGATGATGATGATGATGTGGATAGAAAAAGATTAGAAAAGGAATCTTATGTTGTTAGTCTTTATTCTAATCAACCATCAACATTTAATGAAGGATTGAAAGTTGCGTATGATTCTATTCAGAAAAATTTTAAGACAGCTAAAGATGCAATTTACGAAGCTAGCGTTAGAGCTTCTGAAGCAAGTACTACATCAGGTGCAGTTATTGAATTAGCTAAAGCGTCACCAATTGTATTCATTAGGCCTGCTATTGCTGCAACTGAAGCTATTTCTAAAAGTTTACTTGGGGGAGTTAATGAGATAAATCCTGAAGAAAAGAGAAAGGCTGAAGAGAAGTATAAAAGGATAGATAATAATGAAGATGACAAAGAAGAAAGGAAAGATGATGACGATGTTTAAATAGTTGTAGTATAATTAATAGGTATTAATTAATAGGTATATAAGCATATAAAAATAAATAAAATATTTAATTAGGGAGTTAAGACTATTTTCATTGCCTTTGTAGTGCTAGCATTCTTGAAAACGTCATACGCTTTTTCAAATTCATTAAATTTGAAATGATGTGTGATGATAGGAGAAGGATCTAAAGAACCATCAACGACTTTCTTTAGTAATTCAGGTAATGAAAAAGTTGACACCAAACCAGTAGTGATTTTACAATTTTTAATCCAAAGATCTTGCAGTTTCAATTCAACACTTTTACCATGAACACCAACATTGGCAATTGAACCACCAGGGGTAATTAAATCTTGACATAACTCAAAAGTTGATGGAACACCTACACATTCAATGGCAACATCAACACCTGGTTCTCTACCTGGAAATAAATCAGTTGTAGCCTTTAAAACCTCATTAGTTAAATCTTGAGTTGAAATTTTCCCTGGATTAAAAGTAATAGTTGCGCCTAAAGTTTTAGCCAATTCTAATCTAGTATCATCCATATCAATAGCAATAATTTTAGAAGGTTCTAAAGTTTTAGCTGTTAATAAAGCTGCTAAACCAACAGGACCTAAACCAACAATTGCAATTGAATCACCCTTTTTAACATCACCTGAGAGAACACCTATTTCATAAGAAGTTGGAATTGCATCACAAAGCATTAAAAGTTTTTCATAAGGGACGTTTTTTGGGGCTTTGTAAAGAGAAGTATCACCAAATGGAATTCTCATAAATTCAGCTTGAGTACCATCAATTTCATGACCTAAGATCCAACCAGAAGTACCTTCATTACCATTACAATGAGATTGTAAATTTTTAGTACAATAATAGCAATTTCCACAAGCAGTTATACAAGAAACAATACAGATATCACCTTTCTTAAATTTTTTAATATCCGAACCAACAGACTCAACTTCAATTATTGCTTCATGACCTAAAGTAAGACCTTTTGAAGGATCTTTTGCGGCAAGTGCAGTAGTTTCAGGAACATCACCTTTTAGGATGTGTAAGTCGGTACCACAAATTGTAGTTGCAACGACTTTACCAATAACATCGGTTTGAGCCTTAATAACTGGCTTATCAATTGAGTGCCATGAGATAACTCCCGGTTTCATATAAGTTAAAGATTTCATTTTTGGTATAAGAGATGATATTTGATATATAATATGATAGGGATACAGACTATAGGAAGCAACTGATCAGAGATAGGAGGAAAGAAAGGAAGGGGGGAAGAAGGGGTATTTAAAGGTATGGATAGGCATGTACGTATTCCCAAGCCCACACGTGGATCATCCTATCGTGTGACCATGAAGCAGGGCCTTTATATTAATTTGGCAAAAATTAACAATGTGCTGTCACGATATGCCAATTTCATTTTGTGAATGTAGTCTATGAGATGGGCCGATGCGTTCATTTTATGTCCATAATGATCATCAAGTGGGGGGGGAGGAGAAGAGCTTAGGAATGGTCATCGTTGTATCTACTATCGTTTTCTTCGTCGTCCTGGCTGTATAATACTTGGTTGACCACGGATATTGGGATGTCCCAAACACCGCTTGTCCCTGAATGAATGTACTTTTCCATATCTGTCGGTTTGAAGTTTTTCAGTTGTGTGACAACAATTCCAGAATCATCGACGATGTTTCTGTTGTCGTTAAGCGGTAGGGTAAGATATTCGATGTTGTAGCACAGCACAGCAATATATGTGTATATCATCAATACCAAAACGTAGGATGGAATTGCAAGTGCCCACCATCGGGATGGATAGTAGTATACTCCGAGCTTGTTTAGTATACAATCTGGTAAAATAGACCAGCACATCCATATAAAAAGGAAAATACATGATATCACATATGATGAAAAACCTTTGTATTCGGCTTGTGGGGTTACATTGGTAGAAACGATAACGTCGGAGTCCCTTGCAAGTTCATCTGACACGTTATTTGATTGATCCACGTTAAGTTCGGACAAATCCACAAAAGATTGGGTTTCTCTAGTGTTGAGCGTGCTCATATTCGGTTGATTTTGAAGGACCGGCGTTGAATAATTCGATCCAGTGATGGTATAGAGATTTGGAAGCAATGATTTGATGGATGTTGTAGATATCGTCAACATTCTATTTTGTAAAAATCCTGAAGATGTGGCAACGGAAGGCGACTGCGTGTCGCTTGTTTCCAAAACCGTCAGTTCTTCCGACACCATGTCCATTGTGGAAGGCAAAGAGAGTAGTTAGATGTGTGATTTCCCCCTAATTTGCCGTCCCAATGCCCAAAACAGCACAACCCTCCAGCTGAAATACCCTGGGCAGAAACATGTCCGAAAAGCAACGAGGCCTCCCGCGGCCGGGTAAGCGCCTGCTCGTTGTGTTTCCCTTGTTTGTGTTGTTTGTGTTGTTTGTTGTTAGCAGGTGTGTTCGTCACGGCGGCGGGGGCAGGGGCAGAAAGAGAGAACACAGTAGCAGCAGTAGTCCCAGAGACACGTACAGATATATACAGACCACAATGGGTATGTTACGCATAGACAGCATTGTTTGGGCCCCTCTCCCCTTGTTGCGGAGATGGCCAGGCACCGCTATCAGAAATACAGATAGCATGATCATTCTTTATGCGTGTACTGGTTATTATTCTTTTTTTTTTTTACATGAATTACTAACACATTTTACTTGTTGACTCTTTTACTAAAGGCACAAAGAAAATGACATTGACTGAATTTATGGCTGATCCAACAATGGGTACGCCATCCTGGATTGAAGACGATTTCGATATCACCAGTACGTTAAGTGCACCACCTAGTAATTTATCATCACCTTCTCCATTTGGAAATTATAGTAATTACAATAGCAGTTATGGAGATCGAAATCGAAATAGAATACATGATGATACCATGTCGAATTCTTTATGGAGAAATACAACAGCCGCAACTACAACATCTACGTCGTCATCTTATGGTTATTCCCATTCATTTATTGCTGTTTTTGATAGTATTCCACACAATTGTACACGTCAATTACTTAAAGAGTTTTTTGAATCAAGGTATACTAAATTAGAGAATTGCCATGTCTTACTTGATCCATCAGATCCATCACACAAAAAGAAAATTGCATTTATTTTCTTACATTCATCTCAAGATTTGCAAAAAGTTTTGAAATGGAATGGATTCAATCTTGAAAGATGTAGAGTTATAATTGAATCTGCATCAATTGGAGAATTTAATTCTGTTTTAGAATTCAACAAACAATTGAATTTTAATGAAGATGAAGAAGAAAAAAGAATTGAGAATTCAGAAAAGAGAGAACGAGAAGATCGTTTCACTAGGTCAATTCCTCCACAAGTTACTACAAAAATCAGCCATAAACCTACAATCAACCCTTTTGGAAATGCTAAACCAGTGGTTGTTCCTGATATTCCTATAATATCAGAAAATACTAGAGAAATTGCTAAATCATTAGATCTAGGTAATGAAAAACCTCTACAATCATCTTCACAACCGAAAGTTAACCCATTTGGTAATGCCAAACCTGTTACTGTTCCTGAAATTCCAATCATTTCTGAAAATACAAGAGAGATTGCAAAACGAATGAATTTAGAAAGACAAACAGATACAAAATCAAAGCCAAAATCTAAAGTTAAGACAAATATAGTGTCGGTAGAAAAACCAAGAGTGAATCCATTTGGAAATGCCAAGCCTGTAGATACATTAAAAAAGCAGTTAGAAATTGAGCAGACTTTGAAAAAAGCGGCAGTTAATGAAACTACATTTGATATGACGTTGCTTCATAAGAATGAAGAAGATAAAGAAAAAGAAGCTGAAGAAAAGGGTGAAGAACCATCATCTCCAGTTAAGATAATGAAGCGACTTTCAATTGATGAGGGTACAAGTATTGATGCAGGTACATGTGCGAGGGGAGGTTCAATTCCTGGTAAAGGTAATAAAGTCTATAAGACAACTTCAGGATTTGAAAGAAGGGTAGCGAGAGATTTAAGTAAAGAAGAATATGAAGAAGAAATGAAGAAACATGATTTACGTCAACAACAATTCCAAAATCAGCATCAAACACAACCTCATAAATTTAATAACTCAAAAAGGTACGCAAGTAGTGCAAATAATTCACGTTATTATCAAAATTTCAATAATAAATATTACAACAATAACAATAATTATGGAGAGAACGATCATAATGTGAATTCTCTAGAATCCGAAAATGTTCTTGATTCTAAAGATGAAGTTGTGGAAATATCGGTTGAAACTGAAGAGCATAATGGATGGGTAGAAAAGGAAGATATAGAAGAAAAAGAGAGCGAGAAGGAGAAAAAGAGAACAAAGAAGGCGAAAAAACCAAAGGATGGTTTAAAGGTTGATTTTGAGGAAAGTCCGAAAGAAACACTGGAAGAACTCAAGGAAAGTCCAAAAGAATGTCCGAAGGAAGAATTAACTGAAACAAAAAATGAAATAAACGAAATCACAGACGCTATCAAGGAAACAGGCATTATTGAAGTCAAAGAAACAGACACGGGCATGGGCACGGACATAAACATGGAAAAAGACACTGCCGTAACTACGGAAATAGAGGGCAGTGGACGAGGTAGAGGTAGAGGTAGAGGAGGGTATTCCAATCGTGGATTCCGAGGTAGAGGCAGAGGTCGTGGAAGGGGTCGTGGAAGGGGTAGTTTCGTACATGGACGTGGTGGCAGAGGTCGTGGTGGATGGTACGGAAGTTTGACTTATCATAAACCAAGTGACAAAGGTTCTTCTGACGACAAGACGGTCACAAATGCTGAACAGGAGAAAAAGAGTGAACCTGCCGTATAAGTGTACAACAAGTCTATAATTGTGTGTAGTTAGTAATTCAGGTAACGAATACTAAAAAGAAAGAGTAAAAAGAAAGAGTAAACTCCTGCAATCACCCACAGCCACCATAATGATCGGTATCGAGTTTCCCAGCACTGAAAGCGTGGGATCCGTGCATTGCACTCAACAGTCCGGGCTTAATTAAGCCCGGGCCAACCGTCCGCAGAACGCTCCCATTGTCCGTGGGAATTCATTTTTCAATGTCCCACGGACAGAAATTTCTTGTGGAACTGCCCAGCGCTTGCACGCTCAGGAACCTCTCAGGAGGAGCGGCCTGCCCACCAGTTCGTGGGCAGGCCGCCGAGACGGGCGGGACGGCGCATGCCACCGAATTTCCCACTCGCGAAGTGGTGCCCGCCGAGGACCGCGCGGAGCGGACAGGGCGGGCCTTGTGTGGGCGAGTACGCACGGATTAGTGGCGGCTGTGGGGCAACCTGTGGAGAGAGCGGCGCGGTCAGCAAACCACACCACTGGGCCACGCGGGGAGAAAACGAGTTCTTGTGCGTGCAGAAAGGCCATATGATTGTCAGTGGTGCACGGATGTGTCGAACACGAAATGAAGAATACGTTCACAACAGAGTTTCGTTATAACATTAAGAGGATAAATTACAAACAAAGACTAGCTGCAGAAGTTGTAATTTTGGAATGTCAATCCAGATCAACGAGTTTTAAACATGATTAGGGTATGTTTACCACGCGTCTTGTTTGCTGCATGCATTCTATTAAAGGACTCTTTCATGTACCGAAAACTATTTAAAACAAAAGTATAAGAAAAGGAGATTACCTATTACTGTAAGAGTTGTAACCGGGATTCATACATCAAACAAAAATCTTTGTTCTACAAAAATAAAAATGTGGATTATAAGATTCAGAAAATCCAATTTAATGCTGTTCACATTGATTATGGCGATGATATTCCAATCTTCCAATTGATGAATTAGATAATTTTGCTAAAGCTACAAAATATAATGAACACAATGACACCTTTATTTATTTTAAAGAATTAAAGATCAGTTATACGAGGCTTCGTAACTAATTCTGGCCAAATCAAGATGCTATAAAGTTGCTACAGACAATTTAGTTTAATCGACTATTGACGTCAGTTAATAAAATCATACTCACAATTAAATGTTTACCGTATTGTTTAAACCACCGTTTTTTGTACTTAATCGCTGATGCACCGGATGATTCGTGATAATTTATCATTGTTCTGTCGATGCAAAGTTAAAGCTAAGGAGTTCTGGCGGCTTTGTCTATCTGTATTCGGAGAAACTGAGTAACTCTCAATAAACGCGCAATATGAATTATTTTTCATTCCTCGCATTTTTTTTTTTTTTATTTTCGCATTTTACCATTTCTAGCATTTTCGTGCTTCATGAAAATTTTTTTGCAATTTATGTAATAAACATGATTGAACTATTCTACCCTTTTAAAAACTTGCTTTTTGATTAACAATCACTTACGACACACATACACAATGAACAGAGGTAGAGGAGGTTTTAGAGGAGGCCGTGGTGGTAGATCATTTGCTCCACAAGGTCCTCCAGATAGAGTTTTCGAAATGGGTTCATTCATTCATTCTTGTGAAGGTGATATTGTTTGTAGATCAATTAATGAAAAGATTCCATATTTTAATGCTCCAATATATCTTGAAAATAAAACACAAGTTGGTAAAGTTGATGAAATCTTAGGTCCTTTAAATGAAGTCTTTTTCACAATTAAACCTTCTGAAGGTATTCAAGCAACTTCTTTTAAAGAAGGTGATAAATTTTATATTGCTGCTGATAAACTTCTACCACTTGATAGATTTTTACCAAAGCCAAAACAAGTTGGACCTAAAGCTCCAAAGAAGAAAGGTCCAAAAGGTGCATCAACAGGTGGTGCAAGAGGTGGTAGAGGTGGCTTCTCCAGAGGTGGTGGTAGAGGTGGTTTCTCTTCAAGAGGCGGTTCAGCTGGTGGTAGAGGTGGTAGAGGTGGCTTCTCAAGAGGTGGCTTCTCAAGAGGTGGTGGTAGAGGTGGCTTCTCAAGAGGTGGTGGTAGAGGTGGTTTCTCTTCAAGAGGTAGAAATTAAGGCCTTTTTTAATTATATCGCTTATATCGTTTATATCGTTTTACCCACATATATATACAGCATGTATTTTGTTTACTACTAATTTAAATGTCTTTTGAATAAATTTTAATGAAAAGAGTGGTAAAGATTTGAACTATAAAAGAATATTTGAATATAGAAAAAAAAATATGATTAAAAATATATACACCTAAGTAAAATCTTCATCAATATCAACAGGGGCAGAAGTAACATTATTTTTAATTGTATTCAAAATTTTAATTTTCATACCATCAAGTCTTGAAAATTTATCAAAATTTTTTGATGCAATTGCAATATCATCAGGACTACCATTTTTAACAGCTTCAATTAAATTATTTGATAATTCAAATTCTTTAGTTGATTGAAAACTTGGATCCCATTTTGAAAATCTTAGTAAAATTGCATTTGCACTTGCATAATCATTATTATCTGCTAATCTACACAAAACTGCTTTTAAAAAATATTCTTTTAATGACCATTTTGCAAGATTATTATTCAGAGATTCTTTTGCAACTTTTTCATACGTTGTTGCTGCTTTTGTATAATTTTTAATTGAATCATCACAATATAAATCTGCTGCTTTTAAAGAACATTTATTAGATAATGCAGCTGCAGAATCTCCCCTATACCAATCACTTGCATCTTCATAACTTTTAATTGCTGATTTAACATCTTGTAATTCATTCTCATATAATTCACCTAAATCAGATTTAAAATTTGCACTTCTTCTAAATTGTCCTCTTTGAATAAACATATCAATTGCTTTTTCTAAACATCTTACAGCATTTTCAGGTGATTCTAATTTATAAGATTTATAAGCTTCAACTAATGTATTTGCAGTTTCATCGTATGATTCTGCATTAAGTTGACATTCTGATGCTTTTTCAAATGCCTTCCCTGCATCAATACTTCGACGTTGAAGCTTATATAAATTAGCAGCTTGTATAAATAAATCAGCTGCTTCTTCATATTTTGAAACACTTGAACCACCAAAAATTGATGATAACAATCCAGAGCTTTTATTTAGTTTTTTATTTGCCTATAAACAGTTAGTATTAAATTGATTCAAGAACAAAGAAAATATATTAAAATATACCTACTTCTGCAATTAATTCTTCAGGATTAGACATTGTGTATTGTGTTAATTGTACAAAGTAAAAATATATATAAAAAAAACACGAGAAGAAAGAAATTCGGTTATCAACTGTACTTATTATATCCTTAGTGTGGTTGTCATAAATCATCAAATCTCGATAAAGAAGGCAATTTTACAATTTTTAGAATAAAGAGAGTAAAAATAAAATATATAAACATCTTTACACCGCGACATAGATAATGTTGTAAAATATACATTTATTCATTTTTCTATGGATGTGCATCCAAAAAAAGGATTAATAACATCTACAATCGTTTACCAATATTTGTAATTGTCGAAGAAAATGTTTGCTAGTACAATTTCCAATTGAAATGATTTCAAAAGTGGAAAAGTCTAAATTTTACAAAGTCTGAAAATTGAGGTACGCACTAAGATAAGCTAAAATTATTTTGCAAGCAACAAAAAGAAAAAGATTTTTAGCAAAATAAAAAACCACAAATAGTTAGCTAATCCATCCAAAAACAGCAGGCGTATTTTACCCTCTTTAACGAGACACTTGCTCCACTCGTTTGAGTTCAAGTGATAGACAAAACATGCCACTTCCCCACCCTTTGCGTCCTGCACAGTGTACACCCTCTGTCCATGCGCCACATGCAGACAGCGCCTGTCCTGCGGAAAACAAGATTGCGTTGTCGGAGTTAAACACGGTCTAGACAGCGGGTTAGCCCCGCACGCGGCTCGGCTCGGCGAGTCTAAACTGAACATGTGGGGCGGGGAGGAAAGTGGGGAGAGGAGGGGGGAAAAGAGGGCCCCCTTTTTTCTTGAATTCTTCGTATGGTAGGTAGCGCTAGTTAGCTGGAATTGAAATACATTGACTGATATACATTGACTGATATACATATACAAAATAAAATCAACTTTCTCTCTCTGTCTCTTCACGACACTTCTCTATATGGCGTTGGTATCTGTAGCTTCTGTCGAACCTTCTATTGCATAATGAACACTTGAACTTGTCAGTGTGCACAATACTGTGCCTGGTGAGATTCTCTTTAGAACTGAGTTTCGTCCCGCATAATTGACACTCAAAGTGAAACACTTTACCCAGGTGCACACGGTTCATGTGCTCTGTAAGACGGGTCTTCCTGGTAAAGGAACTCTCGCATCTGCTGCATTTGAATTGCTTTCCCGCCCTGTGGTGATGATTGTTATGGTCTTGTTCATCATCATCATCATCATGTTGGTGCAAGTGTTCATTTTCATGCTCATGATCATGATCATGGTGATGATGATGATGATGATGATGATGGTGATGTGCATCATCACCATCGTGTTCCTTTTTGTGTTCATCTTCAATAACTGCCATCTTTGCACGTTTACGTGTAATCCTTTTCGAACCATTTGTAGGAATTGCCCTCTTTCTTTTACTTCTTTTTGCCCTTGCGCTTGTAGGTTGAAAATCCTTATCATCTTTATCATCCTTATCAAAATATTGATCACCATCACCATCACCATCACCATCACCATCACCATCACCATCACCATCACCATCACCACCATCATCTTTATTATCATTATCATTAGAATCTTCATCCACTTTATCATTTACCTCTTTAGGATTATCACCCTTGTAAATTTTATTTTCAGTATGATTTTTCAGAACCGCTTTAGAATTTTTAAACAAATAAGGCTCATCATTAATTTTACTAGATAAGGATAATGGTAATGTTAATTGCATTGGACTTTCATTCATTCTTTCTACCAACATATTCGCATCATTGAAATTTGTCATAATTCTATCTTTGTACATTCCATCTATTGGATTTAACGTAGTAGATTCTGTGCCAGCACTAGAAAAATCTCTTTGATAATCATTTTTATTTGCACGCATATCCAAAAAATCTTCGCTACTCAGTAGACTGTTTCTCTGATATGGTGATAAGGACACATCACTTTCTGCTGGGGTATTAATTGTTGTGTAATGTGCATTTTTAACGTCTTCGTAATGATCTTCGTTGATTAAAGGTTTTTGTGGGTATGAAAACAAAGCATTGTACATTGCATCATCTGAATTCGAACTCATAATATCTGTACCTGATGTAGATGTTGAATTTGGTGTTAAAAAATATAATTGATTTGCATCAAAGTTTAATGGAGTTAGACATCTTGGTGTAATTTTTACAATCCCATCATCATCATCTTGTAAATGTTGTAGTAAACCATGATTTGATGTACCTATATTAAGAATATTTGAATTTGAATTGTATTGATTGTGTGCATTAGCTAATTGTGTGTGTGGAAAAGGGCCACTATTCTTTTCTAAAGCATTAAAATTATTGTTATAGTTATTAAAAATATTGTTGAAAAAAATATTTGACAGTGAATTGGATACTGATAACTGTGGTCTTGTAGGATAATTAAATCTTGCCTCAGATTGCATGTGTTTTGGGAGATAAGCAGATGATTGTTGCATTATTTGTTTTATTTTTTTTTCTTTGAATTATTTATTTTTATTTAAATAGACAAATGACTTTTAGTTATCCGGAGAGAAAGCTGGGAAATTAATTATTCGGAAAGAGTAGTGTTTATATAGAAGGCATAAACAGGCCAGAAGTGAACTTTCTTCCAAAAGGCCCAGACAAAACGTCATTCTCGCTCCGCGCAAAAAGCCTAACGGCTTGTGTTTTCTGCTGCCTGCGAGATGACATGCTTGTGAGGAAAATTATCTACGTGGAATGCGGTAGAAAACACGGCGTGTACGTACACACGGACAATTCTCTCCTTATTTTACCGATCCAGGTACCATGTCACTTATCCGCATCTTTAATCTTTCTTTCTATTAGATTCTATGACGAATGAATCATCACTTAAGATTGCTTGACGTTTTCACCACAGTTTTTTTGATTTAGCACAATCATACAAGTCCAAACTTTTTGCCCTATTGTCTATTTCATTCTAGAGAGTCTGCGTAAAATTTCCAGCGGAACCACATTATGGTTTTTATTAATCGACAATACAGGGTATACGTTATTCTAAATTCTATTATTATATCATCATGTGGTAATATCTATCAACGGTTTCCGAACATCTGTGATGCAGCTTTCCCCAGTTTTTTTTCCTCTAATCGGTACCCGAATATACAACACAATTTAAACCCATTTATATAGCTATACTCCGTAAAATAGTTTCCCTTTTACGATTTAAAAATTCCAAGCACACTATAAATAATTAAACCTCATTGGATAGCTATATTAGTGGACTAATTAAGCACCCCATTGGTATATGACTCAAAGAAGCAAAGAAAGTAACTAAAATAGGAAGCATCGATAAGCCAAGCATTGGAGCCGAGCCAACTTAGGCCTAGTTGTTGGGCGTAACATTCTATGCATTTCGTCTGTGTGTGTGCGGCGGGACCAGCAGGGCGCCCGAAGTGGGCAGAAAAGACTCTGACGTCACGTCACGGCGCGGAGCAGGAGCGGAGCCGCTTCCGCCAGTTCCGCCCGCGAGAGCGGAGTCCGCGGAGTCCGAGCCCAAAGGCCGAGAGTCCGCGCGGTGTGGCGCGGTGTGGCGCGGAGACTATGACGTCGCGCGAGTGTAAACACGAGCTGGGGAAGCAGGCGGGAGCGCAGTGCTCGTGCTCAGCCCGCCAGAAAAGATGCTTCTCTCTGTGTGGGGAAAGTTGCTCGGAGAACACTGACACCGCTTCTGCTAGTGCTATGCCCGGAGCTTATAAATCTGATAAGAATTTTCCCTGTCTTCTTTTTTTTTTAGCAGCTCAAGGCTTTGAAGGGATTGGAGCTGAGCATCACAAATAAATCAATCAATGTCTGAATACAAACGCCCTATATCACTCGTCGACTTCCAAATCGCCATCCATGAATCATCTGATGAACAACTTAATGTCATTTTCAACAAACTCTTGGTCTCAATCGCTAGACTTGAAGAATCAAATTCTTTAATGAAGTCTCTTATGAAAAAGGAACGAAAGCCTCAATTAGAAGAAGAGGAAGAAGAAGCTGATGAATTTAATCCTGTGTCTAAAGAAGACATAAAGATTTATACCGATAGTATCAATGAAAATCACATTGTTTTAAAGAATCAACGTGAAAGATGCAACATTATCAAAGATGAATTAGCACAGAGAAACATAGTTTTCTCAAATACGGAAGATGGTAATTCAACTAATAATGCGACAATTGAACATCCTAGTTTTGATAATTTGAATATTCCAATAAGCACAGACAACGATGAGATTGTTTTATGAAATACCCTATTGGGTTATTATTGAGGTCTATATAAATTCTATATAATAGTACAAAGAAAAAAGGAAAAAAAAAGCTCCTTTAAATTAAATTGTGGTTTTTAAGGTATTTAATTAACCAAGAAATCTGTACTATATTGGCAATTAAATAAATAATAAAAATAAGGATAAATGAAATAAGTAGTTTCTCTAATGTATCTTCATTTTTATTTCTTAAATCAGGTTCGGAAGTTTTCAAATTATTAACTAATTGATTAACAATCACTTCTAATTCATCATTAACTTTATCTAATTGTAAAGCTATTGAATCAATTAATTCTGAAGATTTTTCGTATTTATTAGTAATTGATTTCATTCCAAAAATTAATTCAAGTTCAACATCAACAGATTGAGGTTTTGAACTCCATGATTTATCATATTTTAAATTTTCTAAACAAATATCAAAATATTGTATATTAAAAAATTCTTCAGTCTTATCATTTAATGGATAATCAAATAAAAATCTTAATTTACGTTCATTAATATCATTTATTCTTCTTAAAGTATTTGCATTTTTATCTAAAATGTTCATATTTAATTGTTGAATTTTAGAATTAATTTCTAATTGTTGAAGTATTAAATTTATTGAAATGAATAATCCATTATTAATATTGATATTATTTTTAGTTTCTTCATATGATATATAATCTTTTAAATAATATCTTAAACATTTATTATTAACCAAGTAATTATCAACTATTTTGTTCAATTGACTGTTTAAATTTTCAATTTTGGAAAAATTCTTTTTATCTTTATGATCCATAGAGTATATCTGTTGATGTAATAGATTTATCTCAGTAAGTAAATCCTTGGTATCAATTGTATTTGGTGGTACTTCCATGAACAATGAAGTACCATATACGACGGATATTATGGGCGTCAATAACCATAACAAAAGATATGACAGTGGGAATATTAGCATGTGAAATAATAAAAAAAAGAAGAAAAAAGAAGAAATCTGTTTCCGTTTCTATCCAGTTCCAGTTCCAATTCCAATTCCAGTTCCGTCTCCAGTCCCAGCCCCAGTTCCAGGTCCACTCCCAGTAGCAGAATGCCTGCAGAAGAGACCCTGATCCAGCAAGAAGCGTAAAAGCTGTGAACGGACAATACTGTGTCAAGTCGCGAGAGAGCGGCAGCTGTCGACGACGTCAGCGGTTTTTTCCCGCAGTCGATCGACGCCAGGCATTTCCCGGCTTTGCGAGGCTTAACGTTCTTCTTTCCTTCAGCCGCAGGCCTATTTTTCCCTTTGTGAGCCTTCATACTATCTCAGAAGCCTACAGTCTGCTGTTCTGTGTTAGCCTGGATCGTCGTGTTTTCACACACTACATAGCCTTGAGCTTTATCGGACATCGTTCGAATGTTGAGCAATAAATCCGATGACAAACTTGAGACGAAGGTGAAAAAACCCAGAAATAGATCAACCATAGTTTGCACAAATTGCAAAAGAAGAAAGACAAAATGCGATAAAAAACAACCATGTACTAAATGTATCACTTCTGGCAAGTTTGATACTTGTGTTTATATTACTACACAGCCTTCTGTTTTTAACCCAAATCAAAGTCAACAACATGTTTTACACCCTATAAATATTAAGTGTTTTGGTACCCTAACAGTTCAACCTTCCCCACAATCTGAAAAAAATTCAACTCCAAGTATTGCTAATATAAACAGCAGAACTGCGAGTCCAAATAATTTGACTCCAGTTCGAGTTCCAGTTCCAGTACCAATCCATGTCCCATTTTCAAATTCCTTACCTAAAGTCAGCCCGATTTACAAATTTCCGACTCATGCTTCAGCTACTTCAAATTTGACATATACCTCATTGAATAGACGTTTTTATTCTGCAAGTACCCCCATTAATCTATCATTTTCAAATAATAATCATCCATCTTTCAATACAACTAATATCAATAATAATCTTAATGTTCCTTCAACTAAGAATATAAATTCAAAAGATCATCTTGAATCATCATGTTCACAAAATACTAAAGTTGATGCTCAAAAATTAACAACGTTAGTTAATCAACTTAATGATTCTTTAAACTGCATAAATACTGAAACAAAATCAAAGATGTTGAAAATTATACAAGATATCACAAATACGTTAAACTCTACTCCGAATCAACAGAATCAAAAAAACTTAATTCTTGATACAAATTTATGGCATTTGTCAACAAATTTTCAAAGTATAACTACTAGAATTTGCCCATTGATCTATCCATTATCTTTATGGGGGACAAAAGATTTTGTTCATTTAGCAACAGAATTATTTGAGCCGTTGTTAAAATTATATTTTGAAAAATGGAAAAGAGCTAAAAAAATTCCAACAGTTTTAATTGATTTAACATTGAATGTCAATTTTGATGAAATTAATAGTATTTTAACTAAAATAAAATCATATTTTTTAGATAATTATAATGCTATCCTTGAACGTGTTGAATATTTTAAAAACCATTTAAGTTATTTGAATTTCCACCTTTTGATTCCTGATTCTTTACTTGATTCAATTATCACCAATTTTTTAGATTATGATAAAATAAATTGCTATAATCAAACTCATGAAGATTATTTTGAAATTTCTTTTATTTTATCATTAGTAGATATTTCAAATACTTTTGATAATTTAAATAAAAAATCAATATTTAAATACAAATTAAATGATACTTTCCAAAATTTAAATAGTATTTGTATTATTTTAATTAATCATACAAATTATAAACAAAGACAAAATTTTTTAGGTTTAATTACTGTTATTCTGATTACTTATACAACTTTCTATTTTGGTAACAATGCATTTTCAGGGATTAGTGGTGAATATATTTACCCCGTTTTTAGAGAACAATTGGGTATGATGTTTCAAATGGGTTATCATTTACCAGCAACTTCAACTGATGAAAATGCTAGAATTGAAAAATTTAAAAATTACTCAGTTAATCAAAAATTTATCTGGTTTTTATGGAATCATTTTCAAAGATTAGATGCTTTATTCGCAATTCAATTAGGAACTCCTTTATTAATCAATTATGAATACTGCGAAACATTTCATATTTTTGATCCTAATAATAAATTTGAAAATTATTTAAAGCAGATTACTTTTTTAAATAGACAATTAGCAGGATTATTAAATTCGAAATCAGGTTCAAATTATAGAAGTATTTATAATCTTTCAAATAACGGAATATTAATTTATAACAAATTAACAAAATTTAAAATTTTCAATAAAACTAAAAATCATGAAAAATTTATCAATTTTAATGAAAAGTTCGAATTTGATTTAAAATTTAGTTTTCTAACCTTTTTATTTTTTTCAAATATTTTATTGTCAACATTCTTAAAAAAAGATAATATTTTACATCAATTCCCAAATTTAAAAATAAATTCACTTGAATTCAAACAAGCTGAAACCCTTAGAGAGATTTGTAAAATTAGAGTTTATTTAATATTTGTAATGATCTTCAAATTGATTAAAATTGTTAGCTCAGATAATAATGTTGATAACTCCGTTTTATTTTCAATCAGAAAATCAATTTTACCATGGTTTGGATTCCCTACACTTTGTATTTTAGATTCTATAATTTCTGAAGATTCAAGTAATTTAGATTGTTTTAATAATTCGAGTATTAAAATTAACATCTTGAACTTAAAAATAAATGAATTGGAAAATTTACTAGTTGATGAAAAATTTCTGAAAAATTCTTGCGAATATAATAAATTAGATTTTACAAATTATGAACAATTAACGCAATTCATTATAAATGTTTATGATTCAGCTAGAGAAAATATTGTCTTATCATCAAGTTTTGAATTTTTCATAAAGACAAAAGTATTGACATTAACCGTTTACGTATTATTAATTTTCAATAAAATTCGAAAAAGTGCAGGCACTAATAAATTTAATTTATACAATGTTATTTCAGACGTTGTCTGTCAAAGAATGTCAGAGTTTCAAAATAGCAAGTCTAATTGTCGTGATGCATTATTACGTCTGGTTCTTAACGACGATGATTCAGACATTACTGAATCTTCATCCTCGACATCATTAATTCCTTCTATAGCGTCATCATTTCCAGCGTCCTTTATTTCCACCCCAACGGTTAATTCCGGTTATCTCCATCTTCAAGAATCGCATACATTGCAGTCTCAAACGTTACCTCCGGATGAGCTTATTGGTATGGTTCGGCTTTTCCTTTACGATGAGAGATTTAAATCCGTTATTACCAAATTTGACTACGACTTTAACAGTTTCGAAGGGTCTGCTCATCTCAATTTCCATTCTGATATCGACTCCGACCGGGATTCACGGATGGGAAACTAAGCCCGTGCACTTGGCGGGCCCGAAACAGCTTTTCCGATTTTCACCCCCTCGTGTGCCCGATTGGGAAAGTATGGCACATGGATTAGTTTCTTGTCGTGTGCCGTATCTTTTCACTTTACCTCTTCGTGTGTGATCTCTGGGTATATTTAAACAGGCTTTTCCCTTGACAATTTTTTAGGATTACAATCTTACCTTTTTTTATTTTCTACTTTTTTAGATTTATATATTATGTATTAAACAAACAAAAAAAAACAAACAAACAAATAAATAAACTTTTTATTATACAAAAATGTCCTCCCTTTCAGAAATTAAAGCAATTGGTGTCCTAGACTATGACCATTGGACAGAACCAAAAGAATTCACCTACGAACCACAAGAATTACGTCCACAAGATGTTGAAATTAAAATTGAAGCATGTGGTATCTGTGGTTCCGACATCCATGCAGCAAAAGGTGATTGGGGTCGTCCATACGCCCCAATTGCAGTTGGTCATGAAATTGTCGGTACCGTTGTCGCAGTTGGTTCTGAAGCAAGACATAAAATTGGTGATAGAGTTGGTGTTGGTGCAGAATGTGATTCTTGTGGCTCATGTAAAAGATGTGAACATGGCAATGAAAACGCATGTAAGAAACATACTGGTACTTATTTAGGTGTTTATCCAAGCGGTAAAACTACTCAAGGTGGTTATGCATCTCATGTTAGAGTTAATAGTACATTTGCTTTTAAAATTCCTGATACTTTAGAAAGTAACTACGTTGCTCCTTTATTATGTGGTGGTATTACTGCATTTAGACCAATGTTAACTGCAAATGTTAAGAAAGGTACAAAGGTTGGTGTTAATGGTATTGGTGGTATTGGTCATATGGCAATTCTTTTCGCTAAAGCTTTAGGTGCAGAAGTTACCGCAATTTCAAGAAATCATAAAAAGAAGGAACTTGCTGAAAGTTTAGGTGCTGATCATTATATTGCAACTGATGAAGAAGATTTTTCCAAGAAATATGAAGATTCTTTAGATTTGATTATTAATACAGGTTCTTCATTCTCTGAAGGTTCAATTACCGAAGTTTTGAACTTATTAAACGCCTATGGTCAAATGATTTTTATTACAGCCCCACCAATTGATGAAAAATTAACTTTAATTCCATTCCAAATGTTAATGAATAATATTTCTGTTGGTGGTTCTGCTATTGGTTCTCCAAAAGATATTGAATACATGTTAGAACTTGCTGCTGAACATAACATTAAACCAATGATTGAAACTATTGATATTAATGAAGAAAACGTCAAGATCGCTTGGGAAAGAATGGAAAAGGGTGATGTTAGATTTAGATTTGTTTTAACTGGTTATGATAAGTTTTTTAAATAATTTATATAGAATTAGAGTTGAGATTGTTATTTTTTCTTTCTAAGTTTTAAAATGATTTTATACACATTTTATATAATACCCGTATAGGCAATACTATATTTTGTTTTCTTTAAACAGATCCATTGAATAACATTTCAATTGCACCTTCAACGGATCCACCACTGCGTCTCAATGCACGTACGTTACGATCAAAATCAAAAAATCCCATATCGTTAAGTTGACGTAATTGTGTTTCGTAAATTTCTTCAGGTGGCCTTGTGTCTGTTGTAGTGGATGTAGCTGCACCTGAATTACCGAATAAATTCATCAGGTTTGGATTTAATGCTGGGTTTAAGAATGGATTTGCACCTAATCCTGCACCTGCACCTGCACCTGCACCTGCACCTGCACCAAAAGCTGCATTTGGATTGGCACCAAATAATGAAGCAAATGGATTAGCAGCAGAACCAGCTGCACCTGCTGGAGGAGTGGAGGTTGTAGCGGAAGTAGAGTTATTTTCTGTAGTAGTAGTTGAAGATGGAGTATCATTTGGATTACCTGGAGCTGGGAAATTGGAGGTTGCAGGACCTCCAAAACCACCCAATCCTGCACCTGCACTACCCATAGATCTTTGCAATTCCATCATACTTCTCATTGCTTGTGGATTAGTTAACATATTTTTCACATAATCACTTTGAAGTAATTCTCTTGCAGCTGGACCCATTGCCCTTAATTGAGGAGATTGTTGAATCATATAGTCTAACATCTGTGGGTTTGATAACATTGATCTCATGCTTTCTTGGAACAATGGATTATCCATCATTTGTTCCATTTGGTTTTCTGGTGGTAATTGCATA
The DNA here is from genome assembly GCA_030560915.1 of Pichia sp. NRRL Y-12824. NCBI lineage: Eukaryota > Fungi > Ascomycota > Pichiomycetes > Pichiales > Pichiaceae > Pichia > Pichia sp. NRRL Y-12824. Next base: position 700 of record JAKTWG010000095.1, on the reverse strand, counting down.
CCATCTGCTCCAAAACCTAATTGATCCATTGTTGGCATTGGGATATTGTAACCTGCATACCTTGCATCTGTTAAACCAGCAAGAGGATTGAATGCACCTTGTCCAGTTTCAATATTTGATGGAACAGTTGATGATTTATTGGAATTATTAGTAGTGGTATTAGAATTAGTGGTTGTAGTATTAGTATTAGATTTAACTGCACCTTTAACTAAATGAATCGAATGTCCTTCTTTAATTTTGTATGTTTCAAGAATGTCGTTATCTTTCAAAACTTTTCCAGAAAAAATTAGACGCTGGCGATCAACAGAAATGTCTAAATCTGAAGCAATCTTTTCCTTTAGTTGTAAGACAGTCATAGTAGGGGTCACCGAAAGCTGATGCTTGGCGTCCCCGGTCATTTTGATAGTGATGTTAAACTCAGACATTATTGCAACGTGTGTGTGGTTTGTCGTTGCTAGCTTTAAAGGTTCAGCGTCCAGTATACCCTGTCCTCAGTAATAGTCACGACCATTATTTGTCTTGCAACAGGCAGGTTGCCTCGGTGGCGAAATTCGAGTTCATGACGAGCCGATTTGCCACCCGCGCAGTTGGTGGTTTGTTTGTTGCTCGTGCAGTTGTTGTGTTGTTTTGTGTTGGATGAGCCCTGTTTTTCTTCTTTCTCTCGTTCCTACTTCTTACGTCGCATACAATTCAGACTAGT
>JAKTWG010000094.1:0-29859 GCA_030560915.1 Pichia sp. NRRL Y-12824 | reverse complement strand
AGACATCCCATATTAGAGGAGCTGGATCGGAGCTACACTAACATTGGATGTTATCCTAGAAACTTTCGGTGAATAAAGGAGTCCATGTTGTGAATAGAGATGGTCTTATCATATCAACAGATGTTAATCTAGAACTGATGATTGCAGAAACCTCTTGAAAGTTTCCGATCATTGGAGTTTTTTTTACCTTATATTGATATATTCTACTAAAATACTTAAATCTTTCATTACCTAATGGAGATTGACACACCATCGTCATGAAGCGCCCATACTTGAGAAAACTTTTGTTATTGTTGACACTTGAATTAACCAGCTATTCAAACGAGTTATCTCAATTGGGTAAATGAAACAAGACTACTGCTTTCAAATTATGCAACACATACTTTTCCAGTGCAGTTTTGTAGATTTGTTTTTCAAGCAGCGCTAGTAGCTCGGATATAAATACTCGATTATTTCCCGCTACATAATTATTTTGTCTATATTTTGTGACCAACTCATATTCACATAACAGGTTTTCAAATCAAGCCATGGAATCCCCACATACGAACTCACTAAGTGAATTTCTAGAATTCCCAAATAGGAACTCTACCAGAGAGTGCCTACTAAAAGGATCCATTATTACATTTATATTATGCTTTTGTTTTTATATTTTATGGTACGTTTCTCAGAAGCATACAACGTAAGAACATCATTTGGAATAAGTCAAAAAGGTGTACAAGTGAAAATGGTAAATCTATTGTTCAAGATAAGAGTTATCCGAATCGGGTTTTATCCGGAAGAGACGCCACACGGGCGGAGCAGTGAGGTGGAATATGGTGTATTCTCCTGGATAAATCTATATTATATTACTTTATTTATAGAACTTTTATGTCAGATGAAATATAACTTAGATCTATTATGCAAACATATATCCGACAAGCTAAAAGCCGAGAGGATATTGTTGAACAAATTACAAAGAGTAAGTCAAATTTCTAAATTTAACAAATATTGGTTTATCAGCAACTGAAGAGAAAAAGGTTCAATACTTACTCAATGAAGCAGAATAATGAGATAGTCAAGTCAATGACGAACTTAAGATAATCATGAGCGAGAGGGATATTTTAGAACCTGATAAATGAGTTACCAAGATTACAGAGTATTTCACCAGATATACTGGACCAATGAGTAATGTTGATAAAATTACCAAACCTATCATTACCAATGATCATTTAGATAAAGATGGTTTGAAACAAGAATGTATGACTTTTATAGAAGTAACTAAATAATTATTAAATTTTTAGGGATGAGAATTCATTTTCGTTCTTCAAAATGAATGATTCGATACCATAAATATACAGCACCTATATTCAATAATTACCAATATTACTCAAATTATTTAGATGGCTATAATAATGAATTATACGTACGACTTAGTTGACATTAAAATATAGTATAATAAATAGTTGATGAATTATTCTTAGATGATCTAATGATTTCGTTAGTTAGTTTAAGTATAATATTAATAAACTAATTGGGAGTTTGAATATAACTGTACATTTATGGTATCGGATCATTCATTTTGAAGAGCGAAAATGAATTCTCATCCCTAAAAATTTAATATGGCGTCACAGTTGTATTTTAAAGTATAAAGTATTTTATAGATAAAAGAATCTTTTACGATTGTCAAGGTGCACAGGTAATTAATTATGAGTATCATTGTAATAATTGATCTATAAAGTTACAGAATATGTATAGAAACTAGCTATTTCGTTGGATGTGTATGTCTAAAGCATCTGGGAGATTAAGCCCGAGAGAATTAACCGACGGAAGGGACTGCGATTGTGATTGTGATTGCGGTTGTGTGTTAGATTGTAGTATGTTTGTAAAACTAGAAACTGGAGATAAACCAGTTGTTGGAGAATCAGATGGACTATGAAGTGGTGTTGTTGCCATGCTGTTAGAAATAGAAGAAGGAGGTTGTAACAGTTTAAGCATGTTTGTGGATGTATAAGCTGAAAAAGAAGAATGATGGGATAATATTGGTGGTATAGGGGGTGTGGGCGTTGTTTTTGTAGTGAATGATAAAGAAGAAAGGGAAGATAATGAAGGTAATGATACCGGTGGTGGAAGTGTCGTCATTGAAGAGATTTTATCAATTGAAGGAAGAGAGTGGGAATTATGGGTATCAAAATATTCAGAGAGACTCGGAAGGGATTTGACATATTGAATATTGGGAGTAGTTGTTGTTGTTGTTGTTGTTGCCATTTTGTTAGTAGATGAAGATATTAAAGAAAAAGCAGCTTGTTGTTGTGCATGTTGTTTAATTATAGTTATATTCGTAGTTGGTTCATCAGTTGTGAAAACCACCGACCTGTCGGTATCTTTAACGAATTTTTTATTCATGCTTTCAAGTTCTTTAGTTGCCGCAGTAGCTAAGACATTAATAAAACTATTAGGTTCATCAGAGAGTCTTAAAAACTTTGCAGAATGTTTGTTCAAACGATGTTTCTTTGCTAATTTTGAAGTAGATGAAGATTTTTTGAGTGATATGGCTGTGTTCCCCACATTTTTATGATTGGTTGCGGCATTAGTGATGGAATTGTTGTTGTTGTTCGGGGTATTGAGATGTGCTAAATTGGATGTAGATTTTGAATGAGCGATGTTAGATCTGGACAATGGGTTTGTATGAATGCGAGAATGGCGAGTGAGTTCGTCAGATCTTGAGAAACGTTTGAAACAGGCCGGATAGTTGCACTGATGGGGCTTCTCGCCGGTGTGTGTGCGGATGTGGCGGGTCTGGTGCTCCAGACGGTTGAAGGACTTGTCGCAGAGAGGACACTTGTATGGACGGGAGCCCGGGACGGTGGGCATAGCTTGCGTGTGTCGGACGGGGAGGACATCCGGCGACGGAAGACACCCGTCCAGTGGAGCAAAGAGCTGGCTTGCCCGTCTTGGCTGCACTTGACCGACCCTTTACCCCACAGCTGGCCGCGCGGGACGGACGAGCGAGCGACGAGAACGACGAGAACGACGAGAGCGACGGCGAGGGCGAACGCTGACCCTTTCTTTTTTCTTTTCTGTTCTTTCTTTCTGCCTGGCTCATCTCTTTTCTTTTCTTTCTGTCTTTCTGTCTTTCTTTCTTCTTTCTTCTTTCTTGCCCCCTCCACCATCCCCGCAATGTCCGACCTGACCACCAAAGCTATCAACTCCATCAGAGTCCTTGCCGTCGACACCGTCGCAAAGGCAAATTCCGGTCATCCGGGCGCCCCAATGGGAATGGCGCCTGCTGCCCACATTCTGTTCTCTCAGATTAAAACTAACGCAAAGAATCCTGCTTGGATCAACAGAGACAGATTCATTCTTTCTAACGGTCATGCAGTCGCTCTTCTGTACGTTATGCTGCATCTTATTGGCTACCCAATCTCTATTGAAGATTTAAAACAATTTAGACAATTAGATTCTAAAACTCCGGGTCATCCAGAAAGTGAAACTCCTGGTATCGACGTTACTACTGGTCCTTTAGGTCAAGGTCTTGCTAATGCCGTTGGTTTAGCTATTGCTCAAGCTAATTTTGCTGCTAAATATAATAAACCAAATTATACTATCTCTGATAATTACACTTATGCTTTCTTTGGTGATGGTTGTATGATGGAAGGTGTTGCTTCTGAAGCTTGTTCTTTAGCTGGTCATTTACAATTAGGTAATTTAATCGCTTTTTATGATGATAATAAAATTTCTATTGATGGTGCAACTGAAATTGCTTTTACTGAAGATGTTACTAAAAGATTACAATCTTATGGTTGGGAAGTTATTAACGTTGATAATGCTGATACTAATTATCAAGGTTTAGCTGATGCTATTGCAAAGGCAAAATTATCTAAAGATAAACCAACTTGTATTAATATGATTACTACTATTGGTTATGGTTCTTTAAATCAAGGTACTTCCGGTGTTCATGGTTCTCCATTAAAACCTGATGATATTGCTCAATTAAAAGAAAAATTTGGTTTCGATCCATCAAAATCTTTTGAAGTTGATAATGATGTTTATGATTATTATAAACAAATTGCTAAAAAAGGTGAAGAAGCAAATAAACAATGGGATAATTTATTCGATGCTTATTGTGAAGAATATCCTGAAGAAGGTTCTGAAATTTCTAGAAGATTATCAGGTAAATTACCAGAAAATTGGGATAAATTATTACCTGTTTATACTTCTCAAGATAAAGCTTTAGCATCAAGAAAAATGTCTGAAATTGTTTTAGGTAAATTAGAACAAGCATTACCTGAATTAATTGGTGGTTCTGCAGATTTAACTCCATCTAATTTAACTAGATGGTCTGATGCTGTTGATTTTCAAGCTCCATCAACTGGTTTAGGTGATTATTCAGGTCGTTACATTCGTTATGGTGTTCGTGAACATGCAATGGGTGCAATTATGAATGGTATTGATGCATTTGGTACTAATTTTAAAGCTTATGGTGGTACTTTCTTAAATTTTGTTTCATATGCTGCTGGTGCACTTAGATTATCTGCATTATCTGGTCATCCTGTTGTTTGGGTTGCAACTCATGATTCTATTGGTTTAGGTGAAGATGGTCCAACACATCAACCAATTGAAACCTTAGCACATTTTAGAGCTATTCCAAATTTAATGGTTTGGAGACCTGCTGATGGTAATGAAGTTTCTGCAGCTTATAAAGTAGCTTTAGAATCTACTGTTACTCCATCCGTTATTGCATTAACTAGACAAAATTTACCACAACTTGAAAATTCTTCAATTGAAAAAGCATCAAAAGGTGGTTATGTAATTCAAGATGTTGAAAATGCTAGATTAATTATTGTCGCAACTGGTTCTGAAGTTGCTTTATCTATTGATGCAGCAACTCAATTAACTGAAAATGGTATTCCAACTCGTGTTATTTCTTTACCTGATTTCCTGACTTTTGATAAACAATCAAAAGATTACAAAAAGAGTATCTTCCCTGATGGTATTCCTGTCCTTTCTGTTGAAGTTATGACTTCTTATGGTTGGGGTAAATATGCACATGCTCATATATCTCTTGACCATTTTGGTGCATCTGCTCCAGCTCCTGCTTTGTTCAAAAAGTTTGGTTTCACTAAGGAAGCAATTGTCGAAAAGGCAACAAAGATGGATGCTTACTTTGCAGGTAAAGAAATTACTTCCAGACTTGAAACTCCATTCTAAGTCTTTACTCTTTCCTTTTTACTTCCTTTCTCTCTTTCTTTCTTTACTTTATAACATTCTAACTATTCCAGTAAGACAATACAAAAACAATATATCAACAAACAAAAAATCTATCGCGCATTATTTAATGACAAGACTGGACAAAGACGAAGACTTGATGCTTGATGGGGTCATATCATATCACTCAATACCTATGTCTTTGTTTCCTTCCTTTTTATACCCTGTGTACCTTGTCCTGCTCTAACTATTCACTACTTCATGTCTCACAACAAGTCTCATGCTGCTACGGCAAGAAACAAGGCCCGTTTGATGCAGCTTCTTCAGGATCCAAGCAACAGACATTGTGCCGACTGTAAAACGGCCAAGAATCCAAGATGGGCATCTTGGAATCTTGGTATGTTTATTTGCATCCGTTGTAGTGGAATTCATCGGTCTTTAGGAACACACATTTCTAGAGTTAAAAGTGTTGATTTAGATTCTTGGACTGATGAACAGACAGAATCAATGTGTGAATGGGGTAATAAACGAGCAAATGCTTATTGGGAAGCAAATTTAAAACCTAGAAACCAAAATGAAATAGATTTAGGTGGGTATATACCTTTAGATGGAAAAGTAGAAAGCTTTGTTAGGACAAAATATGTTCTTGGAAAATGGAAAGATAATGGACCAAGAGATCCAAAACGTTTTCAAAACGTTACTTCTTCACAGACCAATAATATACCTGCAACTACTGCACCTGCAACTACATCAACAACTATTAACACACCGTCTGATCCATTGCCTTCACTGTTGGATTTTGGCCCACCTAAGGCTACACCTATTGCCGTTTCAAACTCTGCATCTTCATTACTTGATCGGCCTGCACAAGTCAATAGGTCTAGGACAAACCCAACTATATCTCTTCTTGAACAACATACAGGTCCAACTCCACTTCAACATTCAAATAGTCAACCATCGCAATTACAACAACAACAATCACAAAGAAATAATAGACCAGATTTGAAGAAAAGTATTTTAAGTTTATATTCTACTCCAACACCATCTGTAAGTAACGTATCATTAAATAACTCTGGATCCAGTACACCTTCAACTTCATCTAATTTTACTCCTGCTCCTATTCCTGCACCTATATCTGCATCAAACAGTATTTGGAACAACTCAACATCTGCATCCACACAATCTAAAAATTACGTCACTGATGATCCATTTAAGAATGTATGGACTTAATTTGATTTAATTTAAATTAATTTAGAGTATTATCTATTTATAAAACTTTTTATAAAAAATCCTTAATATTTTAATATCCTATTCTACTTCTCATTTCAACAATTCGTTTATCAATATGTTGAACTGTCCTATCCATAAGTTTACCAACATCAATTCTAATCTTTTCATCTAATTGAAAATACATTTCAATAATATCACCATCAATACATGCACGTTTTGGAACGTAATAACTTCTAAATTTTAGTACATCTCTATCAACTAATAATAATGATTTTTTATCAGCTTTTAGATCATGTTCTTCAATTTCTTCAATTTGTACACCACTTAAAACATTTTTCATAATTTTTTCTAATTCTCTAAAAAAATTAACTTCTTTAACACTTTTCATTGAATTGAAAACACCAATAGTTCCATTAATACCACCATAAATAACAACATCATCACCTCCAATTCCAATTTGTCCATGATTTAATGATGTAATTACATCACCAATATAAAAACTCATTAACATCTCAAATTTATCATTATATTTCCCCTTAACCTTATCAACATCTAAATTACTATTCATATTTCTTAATACAGTAACCGTACCAAACTTATCACCTATTAATACAGTATCATGATCAAGAACACATGATCTAGTTACATGTCGATTAATACAATCATCAAGAACAGGTAAAAATTTGTTTTGTGTACTATCATAAATAATAATATGTACACTTGATCGAATATCACTTACAAATAATCTAAATCCTGAACTTTTCACATCCACAATTTCGAAAATACCAAAATCTTTTAATTTTATACCTGATTTTCTTAATATTTGTAATTTACCAAGTTGATAAAGACCTAATTCATCACCAAATCCAAATATAACACAGCCTTGAAATGCATGAATTGATAAAACAGGAACAGGAAATTCTTGTTTATATACATATTCTAAACTACCATCTTCTTCAATATGATATACTCGAACATAACATTTTGAAAATTTTTTAAAATCTGAATTTGATGGAATTGGATTAAAATTTTCAATTGTACTAACAAATAAATAATCACCAATATTATCTCCATGTTCTAAAGTTGCAATACCTAGCCGATAAGCAGTTTCATTATCGACTAATTCAATAGTTTGACCAATTGCTGCATTATCGGCTGAAAAAACATGAATACATGAAGCATTCTTTGAAGATGAAGATATTGGATATCCGAATTTTTGCATACTTTCAAATTTTTCAGTATATTCATCCTCAATATTTCCATATGTTATAATTTGACCATTGATCGATTCTTCTTTGTTGAAGATAGAATCAATGTTAAGATCAGAGCATGCAAGATAACTCATTTTTGATTCTGAATGTTCACAAATTGCACGTGGTGTGTATCTTAATGGAATAACTTCAATATTATCTAAATTTTTTAAACTTTTCAAAATTAATGACTCACAATCTTCAAAATCTTTGTTTATGTCAACAATATTGAATAATGGTACAGATGCAATTGTTAATCTACCACCATGTGTTAAAAGTAAACCTTGTGGAACATCTTGAGAATGTAATGGAACTATACAACCATAAGTTTTCGAATATACCACTTCTTCCTCTTCTTGATCTTCCTCTTCATTTTCTTCTGTTTCTGTGTCTATGAATTTTTCAGGGATAGGAAGTGAAATAAGTTTAATATCATCATGATCTTCAGGAATCACAATGAATGAAAGCATACAGTTAATAGCTGCCAAGGTAACAATTTCACCATGTTTGTTTATCACTTTAACAAGAGCAATTTTTAGTGGTGATCCCATAATATATTTCATTTTAGAATTTTCAAGTTTACCTTCACTAGTGAGAACAAGCCTCGTATAAATACCATTTTGTAAACCTACATGTACAAACATGGTTGTTTCATCACGCCCTTTAATTAATCTTTCATGATCATCAGTTTCATATTCTGTTCCAGTTTTCTCTCTATGTGTGGTAATTGCAACTGATGATGCAGTAGAATACAATTTTTCAGTACATATCGTATTCATTGTATTTTTCGGATCTGTTGATAAAACATGAATACTTGAATCTTTACAAGTTACAATCACAAAAGGTGCTCTAATTCTTCCATTTGGAATATCAGATATAGATATATCTATAATTGAGGAATTAAATTCTTTGTGCAATGAATATTCAATCAATGCATCATTAGGTTCGGAAATTTCAAAATAAACAACATCACCATTACTTAGAGCAATAACAACTTGTGTATTTGTACATGCTGAAGAAAGAACTTCTATTCCAGGTGGTGGATTCCAATCAATTGATTTTATAGGTTCATCTTTTTCAGAATAAAAGATTTGTTTTAAACCAGTTGCATGAATTTGAACAATTGAATCACTTCCTATTTGATAAACGTTTAATGTAGTAACTGTATCAATAAATCCTGAATTTTCAGCTTCTTCAACATCCTCACCAATACTTAAAATAATTGAACCATCAAAAAATGAAAGAATAATAAATTTGTCAAATGTATCATTTTTATGAATTTTACATGTAAATGCATTTAAAATTTTAGATGGTAAATCTTGTGTAACTATTTCAGATAATGGAATATTATTATGTAATAATTTCACAGCTGATCTTGACCCAGAACCTGTTATAGAATACATTTCAGGTAATGATTGTACAAAATCTCCTGGATTAACTTTCATATCAATCATTGGATTTAATGCTGTATTTACATCAACCAAAACTATATTATCTGCAGGTTTAACATCAAAACTTATAATTTTTAGTTCTTCTTCCAAAACAGCTTGTTCATCAGGATAATCTTGTGAATCCCATTCCTTTTCATCTACACTATCACCTAATTTTTCGAACTGGTAAATTAATTTGTCACCATGTTCACAAGCTGCAAATAAAAATCCACTTTTCAAAATTAATATAGATGTACATATTGGAATTGTATCAAAATATCTAATTTTAATAGATGTAACCATACCTGGTCCTGATTCATTAGTTAATAAATCATATTTTGTTTCCTGTGTAGTTGTGAATTCTAATGTAACTTTAAAAATATCACCAAATTGATTTTGTAATAATATAAAAAAATCATTCTTCATTTTATGAACAACACTAGAAATAATAATTGATTTATTATTACCATTATTATTCCTGATTGGAATAGGAATATAATGTGTCGGTTTAAATGGACATTTATATTGAACCATTCCATCTGAGCATAATAAAATTCCACTTGGACCATCTAATCCACCGGGAACCGCAACAATATGATTTGACGTATAATTTATAGTTTCAGTATCTGTTAAAATAACATGATTTAATCCCAAATCAAATTCATAATAATTTAACAATTTAACATCAGGTTGATTAGAATTACTATAATCTGTTTCGATCGCTGCAAATATCGGATTTTCATAACCTACATCCATTGAAACTATATCATAAGTTAATAAACTGTTTCTATTTGCTTCAATTGGCGACATTACTGTTAGTTTGTTTGAATAATTATTATCCTTTGTAAATGTATAAACCAGTTTATTTCGTTCAATAGCACTAACCATAAGGGCTCGTCCTTTTGGATCAACTGATATATATTCACCAGGTGCTAAACGACGAATACCTGTTTTGTAAAATACTTCATTAGCCATGGATACAAATTTATTATTAATTGGATCAAATTCAATTATTGTCAACATACCACTGTCTGAAGTAAGAATAATTAAATCTTTGTTAACTTCTTCAAGTTGAAAACAGGCAATTGTGCTAATGTTACAAAATGCATTCTGAACAACAGATTTAGCTAGTTGTTTGGTAGATTTATTGAATTTCCAGAGTTCTAATGTTGTTTGTGTCGCAGCCACTATTTCTTGTGATTTTTTCGAGCCTGAAAAATTACCTATGATTGAGACAACCAAACTTGATGGTGGTCTCAAAGTAAGATGATATAAAGAAAACGACGGGTTAATGTCAGCCATAGTTTTCTTATGTGTATCGATAATGTTTTTTAAAGGGATAGAAGGGTAAATTTGGCTATCGTCTAGCACATCTTTCTGGAACGATCAGATTCATGATGGAAAAAAAAACATGAGCTCAATTCAACTCGCGATTCTTTTTTTTTTTTTCATTTTCCAATTTCGTCTCTTTTTGGTGTTATGTTTTCGTCTTGTTTTATTTTTGTTTAGGTTTTTGATCTGCAGAAATATTCGTGTTTGGCCGGGCTCAGAGGCAACAGAACGATTAACAACGAGACACACAGTACAATGGGATTGTCTAGAAGATCACATAGAACGGTAAAGGACCGTACGAGAGAGAATGAGGACAAAAGAGAAAGTATAGACAATGAAATCAGCGATAATAATGAAAGTGACAGCGATGGCGATGATAACGATAATGATGAAGAGGAAGATGAAGATGAAGAAACTGCTGAAAAAGATGATGAAGAAGAAGATGAAGAGGAAGAAGAAGAAGAAGATATTGATACTGCAATTTCTAAAGCTGATAAACGTAAAAAAGGTCCTACAACTAAACAACGCCATCAATATTTAAACCATCTTTCAAATATATCAACAGTAGAAGAAATGCAACTTGCTATGCGTAAAACTTTCCAGGAAGTTCAAACAACAGTTGCCATTCATAAACGTGAACTTACTATATTGAAAACAATTATGGATCGTACACACTCATTAGGATTGTCATCTGATTTCAACAATTTTTTTTGTCGTCTATTGAACAAAATACTACCAGTCAAAAAAAGTATAAAAGCCGCTGACAAAGTTGTTAAATTTATATCTTCATTTTTTGAATTAATTAATCCAATAAACAGAAATTTGAATGATGAAATAAGCAAACAAGATAAAGAAACATATGAAGAAATTCAGTCTGTTTTTGTTGAACGTGTTTTAAAATATTTAATTAAAAAATTAGATTCAATGAACACTACTGTCCGTTATCGAATTTGTCAATTATTATCACATATGATTGGTAATAGTGGGGATATGGATGAAGACTTATATGAATCTATTTCAGATGAATTATCAACTAAAATTTATGATAAAGATGCATCTGTTCGTATAAAAGCTATTAATGCATTATCATGTTTTCAAAATGATGATAATGGTTCATTATCACTTGCAGGTAAAAGATTGAGATTTATTATGCAAAATGATTTAAATTCTGAAGTTCGTAGAGCATGTTTAAAAAATATTGAAAAAAATAGATTTACAGAACCCTTTATTGTTGAACGTGCAAGAGATACAGATACAACTAATAGAAGATTATTATTTTCTAAAATATTACCAAGTTATAATAAATTTACAGATATTAGTTCTGTAAATAGAAATAAATTATTAGAATGGGGATTAAGAGATAGAGATGAATCTGTTAGAAATGCAGCTGCAAATTGGTTAACAACAACATGGATGCATGATGTTAATAATGATGTTATTGAATTTTTAGATCGTTTAAATGTTACAGAAAGTGATATTGCAGATACTGCAGTTAGAGCATTATTGGATAAGAATCCAGATATTGTTAATAATTTAAAATTTGATACTGATTTTTTTGAAAATTTAACACCACCATTATCATTATTAGTTAGAGTTGCATTTGAATATTGTCAAGATAACAATAAAATAGATTTAATTGATAATATTTATCTTGAAGCAGCTGAATTTGCATCATTATTTGAAAAATATTTCAATTTAAGAAATGAAAACTTTATGAAAATTAGTGATAATAGACAAGAATTAGAACAAAATCCTGATTTAGCATTGACTTTAGGTATTATTGATCCTGATGAATATAATTATATTATTATGCAATTACTGAAAATAGCAGTTGATTATGATTATAGTGATGAATATGGTAGGAGTAAAATGTATAGTGTTTTAAGATCAACATTAAGTAATAATACAGTTACTGAACCATTATTACCATTATTAATGGAATGTTTAAGAAAATTAGCAATTAATGAAAGAGATTTTTGTCAAATGACAGTTGAAATTATTAATGATTTGAAAGATTCAGAATATGAAAGAGTTATAGAATCAAAAAGACAACAAGAAAAGGAAAAAGCTAAATCTTTAATAGAAGAATCTAAAAGAAATAAAAGAAAAAGACGTCATATAAATGAAGAAAGTGATTTAGAAGTTATTACTGATGATAGTGATAATGATGATGATGATGAAGTTCAACGATTAAATGCTAAACTTGCTGATTTATTAAAAGATGATGAAGGAGAAATAGAACCTGATTCTGATGATGATGATTCAGATGAATATCATTCTGCAATGAATGATATGTCAAGGCAATCAATAATTGAAGCAAATAAATCTAAACAAGAAGAAATTGATCAAGTTTCTATATTACCACCAGAAATTCTTACTGATTGTTTAACAATTACAAAATGTATGCTTCAACTTGTATTTTCTCCATTAAAAGAAAATATGTTATTAATTTCATTATTAGATAATTTTATCGTTCCATGTGTTAATGAAAGATCAGAAGTTGAAGTTCGTGAATTAGCATTAACATGTCATGGATTATGTGGACTTTTAGATAAAGAAGTTGCAATTTCTACAATGGTTGTTGCGGGTATTTTTGTTACTAGAAGTGATTATGAATCATTTGTTGTTACTGGTTTAAAAGTTATTGGTGATTTATTAACAATTCATGGTATATCAATTTTACAATCAGATAATCAAATTAGTATTGATACAATGGCAGTTGCAAAAGTTTTTTATCGTACATTAAAAGATGAAAGTAAACCAGAAGCACAATCAATTGTTGCAGTTACATTATTTAAATTATTCTTATGTGGTGTTATTACAGATGATGAACTTTTCGAAACTACATTATTAACATATTTTAACCCAAAAGTGAATAAGAATCCTGCATTAAAACAATGTTTAACATTTTGTATTCCAACATATGCATTTTCTCATAAAGATCATCAAGAATTAATTGCAAGTATTGTTTATGATACTATTGATAGATTATTTAAAGATTGGAATGAAATTACTAGATTAAATCAAGAACTTGAAATTAAACAACCAGTTACAGCTAATTTAATTATTGAAAGTTTATTATATTGGACAGATCCATATAATTTAGCGATGGCAGAAGAAGAAGAAATGGAGAAGAGTTCAAATCATCTTGATGTTGGTATTCAATTAATGAGATTATTAAGAAATTATGATTATAATAATAAATTACATAAAGTTCAATATAAACCAATTCTTAGAGCATTAAGTAAATTAACATTTACATCTAAAGCGGATATTAATAAATTAAGGAAATTCCGCCAATGTTTTGATGATGAATTATTATGTCAGGGAGATATTGATGAAGTTTTAAATAGTGATTTGAATTGTAAGAATAGTTTTTTGAAATGTCATACATACATCCAAGAATGTTTACAAGAAGCTGAAGAGGTGGAAAAGAAGAAAATTGAGAAGGAAGTGATGTCAGAGAATGCCGAGACCAATGTCAAAGCGGAAGTGGAGGTGGATGCAGGAACGAAAGAGACTACAGTTGTCAAGCTAGAAGTGGATGATTCGCATAGCGGCATGCAATCCAACAGCGAGTCGAATCTCGTGGAGCTAATCAGTGACGATGCCAGTGACAGCTCTGCTGACGTTGTCGAAGAGGTGAGGCTGGCCAGCGTGCAGACTACGGCGGTCCGGTTGAAGAGGGAGACGCCCAGCGTGGCCGGCCGGGTGGGCAAGCCGCTGAAGGCCAGCCGAAAGAGCAAGACACCGAAGACGATAAAGACGACAAAGACGACGAAGAAGCCGAAGAAAGCAGTTTCGGCAGACACATCCGAAATCATCCTCCTCGACTCCGACTGAGCGGCTGACGTAAGCAGATTCTGCGCGCTCTTTTTTTCTGCCAGGGTTTGGGTGGCGAACGTTTTGGTTTAATCTTTTGCTGTTTTATTGTTACAGTTGTGTTTCTTTCTTCTGCTTTGTATTTCCTTTATTTTCTGCACCAGTAACCGCTCCTCTTATCATCATGGGTTTGTCCTTCCAAGCGTCCAACGCCATCATCTACCTCTCCTACGGGCTTATGCTCGTTTCCGGGGTTGCCATCGCATGGTACCAACTAAAGAAAACCTCTAAAGGTAAAGCTTTTCTCTCCTCAAATGGTTCCAGTACAGGTTTTCCGCTATCTCTGAACTTCATTGCATCTGGTTAGTATTCTTTTATTTACTCAATTGAATAAAGTATTTACTAGCTTGTTTTTTTTACTTTTCCATACAACGAAACAATATCCACAACTCTACTAACTTTTACAATTTCAGTTTTTTTTAACTACCTGTTTTTTTCTTACTGTATATAGATAAACGGGTGCCACTTTGGCTGAGATTTATACCGTTTAACTCGATCAAGTTAATACTTGCGGGAGGATTATCGTATATTGTTGGAACAAGAGAAAAACAGTAGAATTCATCTTTATTTGATTTTTTTTTTCTTTTACCTTTTAACTTTATGTGTGAGGGGAAAATAGAAAAAGGAAAAAGATTTTTTTGATGATTTTTTTTCAAAAGTTGTTTTTTTATTTTTCATTTTTCATTTTTCATTTTTCATTTTTTATTTTATTTAATTTTTTTTTTTTTTTAGGAAA
Organism: Pichia sp. NRRL Y-12824; assembly: GCA_030560915.1. Taxonomy (NCBI): domain Eukaryota; kingdom Fungi; phylum Ascomycota; class Pichiomycetes; order Pichiales; family Pichiaceae; genus Pichia; species Pichia sp. NRRL Y-12824. The sequence continues at coordinate 14,815 of JAKTWG010000094.1, read as the reverse complement.
AAATCAGGATAGTTTTTTGATTTTTTTATTGTTGATGTTTAAAAAGATCAAGCTTTTTGTCATATTGTTAAACCGTCTTTTTTATTTTTTCATTCAAACCAATAAACGACAACTTTGTGATTATTATTGTCACTCTTATCATCTTATTTTTTCTATTCTTTTTTCATACATAATGTTTACTTATCTCCATTGATTAATACTAACATAATCCTTTTTTACTTATTTTTCATTACAGCTATGGGTGTCGGTGTTTTAACAACATATACCCAAATTGCTAATATTGCAGGTATTCAAGGTTTACTTGTTTACGTTTTTGCAGGTGCTTTACCAATTGTCGCATTTTCATTTTTTGGTCCAATCATTAGAAGAAGATGTCCTGATGGTTTTGTTCTCACTGAATGGTGTAATCAAAGATATGGTCCAATTATGGCTTTATGTTTATCAGCTGCAACTGTTTTAACATTATATTTATTTATGGTCTCTGAATTAACTGCTGTTGGTAGTGCAATATCTGCATTAACAGGTATCGATCCAACTCCTTGTATTGTTGTTGAATGTATTGTTACAACCATTTATACTTCAATGGGTGGTTTCGCTGTTTCATTTACAACTGATACTTTTCAAGCAATTCTTGTTTTAGTTGTTACTATTATTGGTGTTATTGGTTATGCAACTGAAATTAAAATTAATCCAGAACTTAAAAAAGAAACTTATCATGAACTGATGGGTTCTAATAAATTAGGCTGGATGGTTTTTTATATTTTAAACGTTGCTATTTTTACTAATGATGCTTTCATGTCGGGTTTTTGGTTGCGTACTTTTGCAGCTAAAACTGATAAAGATTTATATATGGCTACTGGTATTGCAGCAACTGTTGTTGCAATCATTTGTACTTTAGTTGGTTTACCTGGTATTATTGCCGTTTGGACAGGTGATCTAACAATTGGTTCCGAAGATGGTTATAATGCATTCTTTATTTTAATTGGTGAAATGCATAGATGGATTATTGGTGTTATTTTAGTCTTTTCTGTCTTTTTATCAACTTGTACTTTTGATTCATTACAATCTGCTGCAACTTCAACAATTTCTAATGATATTTTTAGAAATAAATTTCCAATGATTTATTCAAGAATTTTAGTTGTTATTATTATGGTTCCTGCATTAGTTGTTGCAATTAAATGTTCTGCTAATGTTTTACAAATTTATTTTATTGCAGATTTATTATCTTGTGCAATTGTTCCTGTTATGTTTTTAGGTTTATCTAAACATTTTTACTTTTTACGTGGTTTAGATATTATTGTTGGTGCATTAGGTTCATTACTTGGAGTTTTCGTCTTTGGTTGTATTTATTATGGTAGTGCAAAAGAAGGTGGTTTATTATTATTAATTTGGAATGGTGTTTATGATCCAAATGATTGGGGTGCTTTCGGTGCTTTTGTTATTACTCCTTTTGGTGGTATCATTTTCGGTTTAATGTGTGCTGGTCTTCGTATTTCAATTATTTACCTCAATTGTCGTCGTACTGGTAAAGAATTCCATGCATTAGATAAACCAACTACTTTAGCATTTGGCGTCACTAGTGCAGAAGAAGATATTTATGAAGCAGGTGCAGAAACAGATGTTGATGTTGATGTTGACGTTGATATTGAATCATCTGCTGATGATAACAGTGTTAACAAATCAACTGGTGAAAACCTTAACACCAATGTTCGTGAAATCATTAAAGAGTTCAAATGGAAAGATATGTTGCACTTACTTGTCTAATCCATCCAATCCATTCATTGCAGTTTATTTTTCTTATTTTATCGTCCTTTTTAATTGTCTAATCTAATTTTATAATACTTAATTAATCAAACAAATACAAAATCAAAGCGATTTTTTTTTTCTCGCTTTTTTAACACTAAGAATTTCATTTATCTGTACATAAAATAGTAAACGGTTCCTTCTCCTTAAATAATGATTATATAAATATTAAAGCAAGACCATGAAGTTGAACTTCGACACACGTGCCAAAGATGGTAAGAAATGGTACATTGGTTTAGGGATGGAAGGATCAGCTAATAAGATCGGTATAGGTATAGTTAAACAACCACTTGGTGATCCATCAATTAAAGAAAATCGTGCAATTATAATGAGTAATGTTAGAGATACATACAATGCACCACCAGGTCAAGGATTTATGCCTAGAGATACAGCCAGACATCATAGAAATTGGGTTGTTCGATTAGTTAAACGTGCTATTGATGATGCAGGAATTAAAGCATCTGATATTGATTGTATTTGCTTTACACAAGGACCAGGTATGGGTGCACCTTTACAAAGTGTAGTTATTGCAGCAAGAGCATTAAGTTTAATGTGGGAAATCCCATTAATTGGTGTTAATCATTGCGTTGGACATATCGAAATGGGTAGAGAAGTTACAGGTGCAGAAAATCCAGTTGTTTTATACGTTAGTGGTGGTAATACACAAGTTATTGCTTATAGTAGACAAAGGTATCGTATTTTTGGTGAAACATTAGATATTGCAGTTGGTAATTGTCTTGATAGATTTGCTAGAGTTTTAAAAATTCCAAATGATCCATCACCTGGTTATAATATTGAACAATTAGCTAAAAAAGGTTCAAAATTTATTGAACTTCCTTATACTGTAAAAGGTATGGATTTAAGTATGAGTGGTATTTTAGAATATGTTGAAGAAATTACACGTCGTGGTAATGAAAGAGTTGAAGATTTATGTTATTCATTACAAGAATGTTTATTTGCAATGCTTGTTGAAATAACTGAACGTGCAATGGCTCATGTGAATTCTAATCATGTGTTAATTGTAGGTGGTGTTGGATGTAATGAAAGATTACAAGAAATGATGGGTATTATGGCTCGTGATCGTAATGGACATGTTTATGCTACTGATGAAAGATTTTGTATCGATAATGGAGTAATGATTGCACAAGCAGGACTATTAGAATATCGTATGGGTGATGTATGTGCCGTTGAGGACAGTGTATGTAGCCAAAAGTTTCGGACAGACGAAGTTTTTGTCAGATGGAGAGTGTAGATCTGTGTAATATTAGTAACCGTAAAGAAAGAATTACCGTATTGGGCAGGTATTGCGAGCGAAAAGCTGTGGGTTGATGTTTGATGTTGATGTTGATGTTGGGCTTGAGGTGGAGAATGGGAAGGGGGATGGGTTTGGGTAAGCTGGAGGGTAGCCGAAACAGCTGAGAACAATCGGTACAGAATGGAAAATCTTAACACGGACCTGGCCAAACTGGCTACTACGGCGTCAGTGTTGGTGAATTCGGCCACGGCCAATGCTAACATTAACGACATGTTACAGAAGAACAGAGCATATGCGTCGACGTTTGATTCCAGAAACGACGCAAAGAATATGGTTTTATCCGGCAATGGTCACAATACTGGTGTGATGCTTGGTCTGTTGGCCAAACATGGCGACAATATTCGTGTTGCACGTACACTTAAAAGGTCAATTTTTACGGGGGATGGTAAAAAGAAGAAAGATTTTAATGTTTTATCAAATGATATGCTTAATGATATTCCTGATTCTGACATTGACAGTCATCATAGTGTGAGTTCTGATAACGTTAAAAAAGCAACTCGTAATGATAATGAAGAATTGACGTTTTCACTTTTTCAAGGGTTTAGTGCAGTATTACCTGAAGTTGATGAGACTATACATAATGTTAAAATAATGTCAGGGAAAATGTTAGAGAATGGAAATGGGAAGAAAGGGAAAAGTAAAGGAAATAAAGGTATAAATTTAACTTCTGGAGTATCACGATTAAAGAAAGTGGAAGAAATCACTACAGAAAAAATTAAATCATGTCAAAATAGGCGTGTTTTATTAAATTTTAAATCGGATATTAATTATCATCTTGATTTATTAGAAATTCGTAAAGGATTAGGAAAGAGTGAAGTTTCTGAAATTGATGCAAAAATTGATAGATTATTTTTACGAAGAAAGGAGATTTCAGATAATGTTGAAAAATATGAAAAGAGTGAAATTGAATTGGAAAATCATTTATTAGATATCAAAGATAGATTAGAATTTATTAAAGATATAGATATTTCTGAAAATTATGATGTGAATGAAGATAATAATAATGATATTAGTAATGAAAATGATAATGAAATTAATGATAAATCTAAAACAAAAATTAATGACAAACACAAACGAAATCAATCAAAACAAATTTTAAAAAATTCAAATATTAAAGATGATTCTAATGTTAATAGAACAGAAGATGAATATGATGATGATTATGTTACGGTATATATGGAAGAAGATAGTAAATCTTATTCAAGAATTACATCTACCACAAGAACATTTAAATCAGGAGATCAAATTCATAAATTTCAAGCACATCAAGAAGCAATTAATTGTATTGCATTTGATGAACCTTATGGTAGATTATTAACATGTTCTATGGATAATACAGTTAGATTATGGGATATGAATAGATATAAATGTATTGGATTATTAGAAGGACATTATGCATCAGTTGATTGTGTTTCTATAGTTAATAATTTAGCATTTACAGGTAGTATGGATGCAACTATTAAAATGTGGGATTTAGATTTTTTTAATCAATCATATGAAGGAGATGAAATTGAAAAAAGTCCATTAATTAATAGTTTTGAAGGACATGTTGATACAGTTACTGCATTAAGTTATAATAATGGAGAACTTGTTTCTGGATCTAATGATAAGACAATTAGACAATGGGATTTAACTACAGGACATTTATTACAAACTATTGATGTGATGTGGGCTTCATCAATGGCTAATTCAACAATTAATTTTGGAAATAATAAAAATTTATCTGGTAGTTCAAGTATTATTAATAACAATTCATCATATCCATATATTTCAAGTTTACAGGTATTTGATGCAGCCTTGGCGAGTGGTAGTAATGATGGTATTGTTAGATTATGGGATTTAAGAAGTGGTGAAGTTATTAGACAATTGATTGGACATACAGGAGCTGTCACGACGTTACAATTTGATAAACATTTCAATCTTATTACCGGTAGTGCTGATCGTAGTGTACGTATTTGGGACTTACGTACCGGTGGATTACTAGATTCGTTTAGTTATGACAATCCAATTAAAAAGATTGTGTTTGATGATTTGAAGATTCTCAGTGTAGTTGAAAATGAACGTGGATTGCATGTTTTCGACCGAACAGAACAAAGACACTGGATGCTTGGCGGCGATGTTCTCTCTGAAGATTCAACGTTGGCCAACAACGATGTAACCAATGACGTGGTTTTCCGGGGCAGCTATCTCGTGGAAGGTCGTTCAGATGGTATTGTTAGTGTATGGAACTTGTAAATAGCATTATATAATAGGCATATAGCAGTATGAAAAGAAAAAATCGTCGATCGACGCTGTATTGTTATTTTTTCCAAGGTTCGTATTTTCGCCTTGCGTTGATTTTCCGATTGACGTTTTGTACAAAGTAAAAGGATAGAAGGCTTTACGGTCGGTTAAGGTCTGGTTAGAAGTTGAACACAGCAGTAATCGCACCACAGATACCACAGCTAACATGTCCTATAGACAAACTCCAACTATTGTTGTGCTTAAAGAAGGAACAGACACTTCTCAGGGTCGTGGTCAGATCATTTCTAACATCAACGCATGTTTGGCCATCCAAGACACATTAAAATCTACACTTGGTCCATTTGGTAGTGATTTATTACTGGTTAGTGGTGACAACAAGACTACAATTACAAATGATGGTGCTACTATTCTAAAAAAATTGGATGTTGTTCATCCAGCTGCTAAAATTTTAGTTGATATTAGTAGATCTCAAGATTGTGAAATTGGTGATGGTACAACTAGTGTTTGTTTATTAGCCAGTGAAATATTGAAAAATTGTAAACCTTTTATTGAAGAAGGAATGAGTAGTAATTCTATAATTAAAGGATTAAGAGATTCATGTGATTTGGTTGTTAAAAAAATTAAAGAATTAGAAATTAATCTTGAAGAAAAATCAATTAATGATGAATATGATATGTTAATTAAATGTGCATTAACTGCAATGAATAGTAAAATTATTCAACAAAATGGTACTTTTTATTCCAGACTAGTTGTTGATTCTGTTTTGACCTTAGATAGAGATGATTTAGATGAAAATTTAATTGGTATAAAAAAAATTTCAGGTGGTGCAATGGAGGATTCCTTATTTATTAGTGGTGTTGGTTTTAAGAAAACTTTTTCATATGCAGGTTTTGAACAACAACCAAAAACTTTTGAGAATCCAAAAATTCTATCATTAAATGTTGAATTAGAGTTAAAAGCAGAAAAGGATAATGCAGAAGTTAGAATTGAAAAAGTTAATGATTATCAAAAAATTGTTGATGCTGAATGGGAAATTATAATGGATAAACTAAATAAAATTGTTAAAAGCAAATGTAATATTGTTTTATCTAAATTACCAATTGGTGATTTAGCAACTCAATTTTTTGCTGATAGAGGTATTTTTTGTGCAGGTAGAGTTTCAAGTGATGATTTAGAACGTACAAATAAAGCCGTTGGTGGTTCAATTTTAACAAGTGTTAATGATATTAATTCAGAAAAAGATTTAGGTACTTGTGAAAAATTTGAAGAATTACAAATCGGTAGTGAACGTTATAATATTTTTAGTGGTTGTCCATTAACTAAAACTTGTACATTAATTTTACGTGGTGGTTCAATTAAAATTATTGATGAAATTGAAAGATCATTACATGATGCAATTATGATTGTTAAAAGAGCTTTAAAGAATAAACAAATTGTTGCAGGTGGTGGTGCAATTGAAATGGAATTAAGTAAATATTTAAGAGATTATTCACATCAAATTAAAGGTAAGAAACAATTAATTATTCAAAGTTTTGCAAAATCTTTAGAAATAATTCCAAGACAATTATGTGAAAATGCAGGTCTTGATAGCATTGAATTATTAAATAAATTACGTAATTTACATGCAAAAGGTGATATCTATTATGGATTAGATTTAGATTCTGATAATGTTGCAAATAATTTAGAAAAATTTGTTTGGGAACCTTCAGTTGTTAAAATTAATGCTTTACAAAGTGCAACTGAAGCTGCAATTTTAGTTTTAAGTGTTGATGAAACAATTCAAAATAAAGAAAGTGATCAAGCCGCTGGTGGTGCTCCAGTGCCTAGAGGTAGAGGTATGCCAATGCCAATGGGTATGTAAATATATAGTCTTAGTTTTAATTATATAAAAAAATTTTAATTAATTTTACTTTTTATAGTTAATTAATACCATTTTTATACACATTTTCTAAAATTTTTAATAAACTGATCAACTTTATCTTCATCTTTAAGATCAGCCATAAGAATTAGTTTAATCTTATTCCATGACTCTTCACTTACTTGTGGAGTCTGTAATTGTTCTTGTCCTTCAACGACTGGAGTTACATTAATTACATCTTCCTTATTTTTAAATTTAGAAATTAATACATTTAATGCTAACTTTTCACTTGATCCCGTACTTTTTAAAATCTTTAGCACATTTTCAGAATCTTGTAATGTTTTCGTACGTACCATAAGCTTAATATCAGTTGAATCGACTATAATTCCAACATTTGGATCTTCCTTAAGTAAATGTGAAAGTGATGTTTTAATATGGAATATATTAGTGCTTGGTTTAATGTCCAATACTAATTGAAGGTTGAATTTAGGTTGTTTTAAAGACTTGAAAGTAAATTCAACTGCAATTTCCATTTCATTATCATCAGCAGTACCTTCAGTATCCGATGTATTAAAAATGTATGGATTTTTAAGTGCTGGAAAAAATAAATTTGCAGGTAATTGAGTGATATTGTTTAATGCAAAAGAATTGATAAACGCATCTTGTGATTCGATGCTTGGAGTAGTAACTTGTAAAAGTTGCACAAGCTTGTTTGCAAACTCAACTTCAGTAGCCATGACTTCTTTGTTGTCTATAACGTTCTCTAAGTGTTTGCATAACATCACGTCAAAGACAAGCCCTTCATGTGTATAATAATCACACATTCATTCAGGTTTTCCAAAAGAGCGCCCTTGTTGGTGTTGACATATTTTCTTCACTTTGACTATTTGTGTGGGCCATGATTCTTTTTATTCTTGAGCACCAGGATTAATAACAGCAAATACGTTGAAAATGTCAGATCAATCGTCACAGATACAATTTTACAATTATCACGAATATCGATGTCCGTACAATGAATCTATTTTGATCACACATCATCCGAATCCATATCCTTTCCCTTATCTTGATACAAATGCTAGAGTTATTCGAATACCACGAATGCCAGATATTGATTATCCACAATTTAGTAACGTTTTACCTGGAATGGAACCAGGCGCAATTATAGATTCGGAGAATTCGGATGAGAAGTTTGTAGGAGAATGTACATATATGAATCAACGATTTGGGAAAAGCTCTGTTTCTCCATTATCCAAATATACAAACCAAGTAGAATTTGAAAATATAGTTAATGAAATCAATAGATCATTACGACATACGTATGAAAGTACATGGTGTAATATATTCTGGTCGGTTTTAAACATGTTACTTTTTGATATACCTTCGTTGGTATTATGGATTTATAATTTCATCATGTTAAAAATATGGAATGTTGAAAAAATTACACCATTAAATAAGTATATTATACAAATAAACAACAAATTTCGTGATAAAAATCGATTGATACGTGTTGTACCACCGGATCAAAGTGGATATCTTAGTCTTGATTGGGTTATACCTTCACAACACGAATGAATTTTTAGTATGTAGGTTTTTCTTTTTTCTTTTAGTTGTTATTGCTTTGCTTATGATTATATAGAAAATAGTACAAAAAAGATAGATGATTTGAGTAATGTAATATTTTTGTTTTAATATCCTGAATTTTCCGATCCTTTACTATAAATTTTTTTAATACGTCTATTTAAACCGACATTCCAGTATGCTGTTCTTAATCCACGGGCAGGTTTATTATCATTATTATTAACGTAATTACTACTATTGCTACTACCACTTGATTTTCTATTATTTAATGATTTGTTATGCGATTCCCAAACTAAATTTAATCCTGATCCATTTATAGATAATTCTCTTTCTTGTCTTAACAATTCTTTACGTTCTTCAGGAGACATTCCTAATTCTTTACGTTTTTCAATTAAATTGGAATGTCTTTCTCTTGATTGTATAACAAAATCTCGACATCTTTTAATTTCTGGTTGTGTTAATTTACAAAAAGATGAAGTATCATGTCTAAAACATTCTTCAAGAAATAAATTAACATTGACAATTCTTTTCGGGGTATTTTGAATTAATTGAAATAATTCACTTGATAAGATTTCTTTATTATAATTATTGGTATTAATCTCTTGTAAACTTGAAGAACTTTTATTATTTAAAGATAATTTTAAATTTAAATCTGAATCTGAAGAATGTAAAGTTAATTGACTAACTAATGAATTATTAGGTAAACCATGAGCACGACAATAAAATTTCCTTAATTCAGGATCTAGCATTTTAAAAATACCTAAACAAATTTGAAAAATAGTTTTAGAATTTTCATAAAATATAATATCCCAAATTCTTAAAGTTGTTTCAATTGGTAAAACACCTATAAATAAAGACATAAACCAACTTGTTGTACAAAATGTTAAAGTTGGTAAAAAGAATAAATATGAGGTATCTTCATTATCATTTGAATTATTATCATAAATATTAACATAATCATTATCATCTCTATCATTATCCATTATAATTTTCCAAACGTCAGGTAAATGTTGTTTTAAACATAATAAAAGCATACCTTGATTAACTGCTAAACCTTCAAGATTTGATTCATGAACTCCAGGTAAAAATTTTTCAGTTATTATAACTAACATCCAAAAAGTTTGTTCTTCATCCATAAATAATAATAATAAACCAGTTATAAAATTTAATGATTGACAATAACCAATTGAAGGTTTATATAAACTAAAACATTTTAAAACTCTTCTTAAAGTATTTAACATTGGAGATTCCGTTTCAGAATTTGATAAAGGATCATTATAATTTTTGAAAAACATATTATCAGGGAATGTTCGATGTAAATCTTTTTCAATTGCATCTGTATTTTCGTTAACTAAATCAATTGATTGTTTAACTAATTCTTCATATAAACCTTTATTTTCTTTTAATCTTTCATTACCATTAACAAAATTAAACCATGCATTACCTCTCCATTCAGCGGGTATACCTTTTTTCACAAATTTTGACATTTCTTCAGATTTAACAGGGAATCTTGTAGGAATAGAACCACTATTTAGGTAAAGACCATTTTTTTCTAAAAATTTAACCCATTTTGATTTTCTACGAATTAAATAAGGACAATATTCATCCCACCAATCATTATAATCTTTTGTTGAAATATATTGATTTGTCTTTTTAAAACCATACCTATCAAATTCTGAATTTTTAATATTTTTTTTCATTTGAGATTTGTTTCTAAAATTAGAAGAGAAAGTAGATGGTGCAAAATCTTTTATTGTCATTATATCATTTATTTTTCGTTTGAATTTGGTAAATTGAATCCTTGATAATTCAATACTTTCTAAAGTTTCATGTTTAATGATATGAGAAGATGACAAATTGTTATGTAGTGTCAAACGTTTAGGTAATATAACTGGAATAAGCTGATCGTCCTCAACTTCGGATTCGGATCCATTAATCTCTGGTCCTTCCTTTATCTCGTAATTATCATCACTATTAATGATTAAATCTTTTAAATGTGAACTTTTAGTTGGAGAATGTAAAGGAATATGATTAACAGAAGTATTGACAAAACTCGAAGAATCTTCATCAGTATCGTTGCCTGCGTAGTAGTCCAGAAATCCATATGTTGTAGCAGATGCATTTGTATTTGTTGTATTTACTGAACTTTTCCTGGAATGAAAGTTATTACTATTGTTATTGATGTTGTGTGTAGAAATTAGTTGATGTTGCAACAGACGTGTCTGTAAAGCATCTTCAGACATAGTGACACGTTGTTGGTTAAAATGCAAGATCGTTCTATTTGGGTGTTAAAAGATAGTTCGTTGGATTTGATCAGGAACCAACAAGAAAGAATGTTGATATTGAACAGATCAAGACAGTGGATCGTGATGTATCTGCGGAAGTGCGTCGGCAGAAGGGAATTGGTGGGGCGCCCAGTAGGGGCGGTTAAAAGTTTGTGGGGACTTTGTGGAAATGCGTGGGACTTTGAGGAAATTCGTGGGGAATTCGTGGGAATTCGTGGGGAATGTTTAAATTCTGCTCACTTCCGCGCTGTCCGGGACGCAGCTTCCCACGAATTTACTGGGGGCTTTGTGAGAGCTTCAACATTTCCGTATTGGACTCTACGGGGAAGAAGGAGGGCAAATAGATCAAGACAATGTCTGACATTGTTACCATCCGGGGTTATTAGATGACACACAAACGACAGAGAACAGTTGATAGAGATGGAACCGTGGATATTGGCTGGAGACGGTTTATCATAGTACATACAGGTGCCAGTGGCCGGCTGAGCCGACGTCGGGAACAGACACTTTCTGATCTTATAAAAGGTGTATTAAAAAGTGCTAAGAATGTCGAATACGATGAAGAAGAAATGAACAGTGTTAATGGACATTTGGATCGATTTATTCGTGTAAGTAAAGATTTAGAAGATTCAGAATTTACAAATTCGGGGTATGGATCAAGTGTATGCCAGGACGGGAGTGTCAGATGTGATTCTAGCGTTCATTTTGTGGATAGCTATATGGGTAAAATGGAAGTAGCTTCAATTGTATGTAATTCATCAAGATATCCGATGAAAGATGCGGTAGATGTGGTTATGCAACGATTGAATCTCGATAATATTGAATCGAAAAACGTATATAAAAAGTATGGTGTCGTTGATCCTATTGTAAAGGTGGGAAATATACAAAGAAATGATTCCTTAGTCAGTAAATCGATGAAGGAGTTGTATGAAGAAATCTTGGAAAAGGAGGAAAAGATCAGTGATTTTAAAAATAACGTAAATGATACAATTGGTTTGATTTTATATGAACTACGGTATCCTAAAGATGAATTTCATCCTCCGATATTTCGAATTACAGCAGGTTCATCATCTGGAGGTAACATGCTACGTGAGTGGACTCGAATAGGAAGTGCCGGTGTTGTAGGGAGTGGTTGTTGGACAGAAACCAATGAATCTACAGGGGATATTGTCAGCGTGATGACTTCCGGGGAAGGCGAAACGATCATACGGGCAGATTTGGCAAGAAGTGTGTGTCGAAGTGTGTATTGCGACATGCAACAGAATCGTGACGAATTCATAGCAGTACAAAGTGCACAGAAATCACTGTCGAAACTACCACCCAACACTAGAATTGGAATAGTAGGTCTGGCGGTGGTTGGCGGTGCAGAACGTGTACTCTTCTATGTACACACCTCTGAACGTTTCGTGCTAGGAGCCGTGTCCGACCAGGGACGGGTCTACAATCACCGTGGCAAAGACAGTTCCTCTCCCTTCCAGACTGGCCAGCATCCTTTGTTGTAACCAGACCCCGTCGTCCCCATTCAGCCGGAAAAGAACTAGAACAATGCAGTAATGCAATAATGCAACATTGAAACAATGCAACACTTGAACAGCCAATAATTAAAAACTAAAAAATTAAAAATTAAAAATTAAAAATTAGAAATTAGAAATTAAAAAAAATCGTAACTCTGTCAGGGAGTTCTTTCCATGTTACATATTCTTCTTAACTGGACCCTGACTGTAAAAACCACAGTGACCAACAGAGCTTCTTACCACACATCACAGGTCATTCTAAGATCAGACATGGAAGGAAATGGACTGCAGCTTGCTGCAAAGGATAACTCTGTCTACACAACAGGGTTAACCTTGGCTCAAATTAAACATATTCGAATATGTGCAATTTCATCATCTGCTCTTTCCATCTTATCGGGACTGTTATTCTTGTATTTTTACGTTATGATTCATCCAACACGACGCAATTTTAGGCACAATCTTGTCTTTATGTTGATTTTTTTCGATTTTTTGAAAGCTATCGTTATTTTGGTATTTTCCTCTATTACCTTCGATAAACTTATGAGTCTTAATTTTTCTTTAATTACTGGTCTTGGATGGTTAACAGTTTTCAGTATTGAAGGTGCAGACGTGATTATTTTTTCTTTTGCACTTCATATGGCATTATTAATTTTTGATACCCATTTAAATCAAATTAAACAAAGAATCATGAGTAAATTACATTTAAATAATATTCATATCCCATTTTACTCTAAATTTAGAAAAACATTTAATTATTTGAATTTCAAAAAATGGTTTAAATATCAGAATGATGCTTTAAATATGAGTTTAGATGATAATAATAGTGAAACCTATTCATATTATAATACATATAATAATAACATGTCCTCAATTACGAAAGGTACAGAAGGTGGATTGTATCATAGTAGGCATTCAATTTTAGTGCTTTCATTTTTATTCCCAGTATTAACAGCAACAGTTAGTTTTTATGTTCCGGATACATATCAAGAATACATTTATATGCCGTTTTTTAGAGTATGGACCGGTCCTTGGTATTTTTCATGGGCTATCAGACATATTATTAGTATTGGTATTATTATAATTTATATTTCAATTTATATTTATGTGATGATTCAATTCAAAAAAGTTTCTAAGTCTTACAAGAAAAGGGCAAAGAAATTGAATATTGATAGTGATGATGATAATGATAATGATAATAAATTAGATGTTCCAACAAGAACAAGAAAATATAGATTTTGGCCAAAAAGAAATTCTTCATCTTCTTTGAGTGATGAAAATGAAGAATCTTCACGTTCTGATGATGATGATGATGATGATGATGATGATGATGACCCTGATAATGGTGTTATGTTAAATACATTTGGTGATACTGTATGGTATAAAGCATTTCAATTTTTATCAATGTTAATTTTTCCAGATGTTAGAATTTCAGCTAAATTATATGGACACTCATTAGATACTGAAGCAGATTTAGAAAACATTGAAAAGTTGAAAAAAGAATCATACAATGAAAGTATATTAAATGCAAATGATTCAATTTCAACTACAGGAATTTTAGGACTAAATTCATCATTTGCAAATATTCAAAATCATGAAATTTCAAAACAAATTCAAAATTTACTGTATGACGAAGCGATGGAAAGATTTAGCAACAGAAAATCTCATATTGTTCGTCAAATGAAGGTTATTTTTATTTATCCAATTTCTTTCTTTTTACTATGGATTTTACCATTTGTTAATCATTATCAAATTGTTAGAATCGGTTATGAAGAAATGTGGTCAACTGCACCAAGTTCATTTTTCCAACCATTAAGTTGTTTTGTGGATACAATGGTATTTTTGTTTAGGGAGAAACCATGGCAATTAACACAAGCTGAAGATGAATTTGGTGAATTTGAAAACTTAGAATCAAATTCAGATTATACGATTTTTGGATGGCGATGTTATATTTCATGGTTACCGGGATATGGAAATTATTCAAATGCTAATAAACGGGACCAATTAGAAGATAATCAAATTGAACTGGGTTCAAGAAATACGACAGAAAATACGTTTAATAAAAACAATAAAAACAACAACAACACTGCTAATACTAATAATAATAATAGTAATAATAATAATAATAATAATAATAATAATAATAATAATAATAATAATAATAATAATAATAATAATAATAATAATAATAATAATAATAATAATAATAATAATAATAATA
>JAKTWG010000093.1:0-30758 GCA_030560915.1 Pichia sp. NRRL Y-12824 | reverse complement strand
TTTCATTTTCATTTTCATTTTCATTTTCATTTTCATTTTCATTTTCATTTTCATTTTCATTTTCATTTTCATTTTCATTTTCATTTTCATTTTCATTTTCATTTTCATTTTTAATTTCTTCAGTTTCTATTTCTATTTCAGTTTCTATTTCTATTTCAGTTTCTATTTCTTTTTCTTTTTCTTTTTCTTCAGAGATTGAAAACTCAAATTCAAAATCAACATGTTCAACTATAGAATTTGTAAGCATATAACCATCACAAAATTTATTTCTACCTTTAGGTTTAGGAACACAATTAACAACTGAATCTAATAAGGAATTTATATCGACAAAATTATCATTTACATGAACAGATATAATCAATTGATCATCATCATAATCATGAATTCTTTCCTTTTTCCATTCATCAACAGATAATATATCATTCCAATTATATTTTTTTATTAAACTTTTTTTATCATCCCAAAATTTATGATTAGACAAACAAATTTGAATTTTATTGTATAATTGAGAATGATTATCTGAAATATCATCTAATAAATTTAAATAACTATCAAGTAATTTTGATTGATTAAATAGTAATGTATTTGGATCATTTAAATTAATTTTTAAATCATCATTTATAATTTTTGAATCTTCAGTATTTCCTAATTTTAACTCATAACAAAGTCTAGCAAGTCTAGGATATTTGAAATGTTCAAATAAAGAAGCTAAAATCTGAATAATTTTTTCATCAGGTTCTCCAAATAATGTTGCATTTAAAAGATCATTAATAGATCCTATTATTTCTCCATATATACTAATTTCTATATCATTTTCATCATCAATTAATTTGTTATTAGCCTTTCTTAAATTATATTGATCTATTAATTCACGTAATCTTAACATACCTCTATTTCTAGAATATAAATATTTTAAACGATTAATTGTTGGATTATTGGATATATTTGGTAATTGTAATATTTCAATACGTCCTAATTCATCATATTTTAAATGTGCTTTTTCAAATTGTTTATTTTTCTGAAATTCTAGTGCTTTATTTAAAGTGTTTAAAGCAATTTCAATTTGAAGTTCTCGTGTATGTTCCTCAATATCGAGTTCATTATCACTTAAATTAAGTGCAGTAAAACTCGACTGTATGTATTGGTTAGTATTAGAAATAATAAAGTGAAAGGAATGGATGAATATTCAAATGTATGTGATATACATACCATGGTAGGGATGTGATGCTGTTGTTAATATAGGTTTTAAAGAAAGAAATATTTTATACTTCTTCTTATTATATTCATTCTACACGAAAAAGTTGCGTGCACTATTATCCTTTTATGGACATATAAACACGTCGACGCTTTTAACATTGAAACTAATGGTGCTTCTTTTCTTTGAAAATTATACACTATGAATTTCTTCTTAACATCTGAAATAAAAAAAAACTAAAGGCAAAATGATCAATGTTTGTGAACTAAAAACAAGAACCGATTTCATTGGAAGCATTGATTTGAGAATTAATAATTCAAAAATTAACATACCTTTCTTAATTCACCATTAGGAGGATAGGATTGTGTGAATGTAAAAAGAAAAAATTAAATTTACAAAGTTTGGAATCTATATAGTAAAAGACAGTAGTAGAATACTAATAAAGCAAATAATTAACGAATAGTAAAGAGAGAAGTAAGGGGATATTTAGAAATTCATTTGAATTTCTTCTTTTAATTTTGATAATTCATCGACATTTTCTTCTGAGATATCTTGTAGAATGGTTAAAGCCATTTGATCTGCTAATAAATCATTTTTTTTAATGTCTAAATCTTTATCTAGATGATCAATTTGATTTGATCTTGTAAAAATTGGGTTAACATCATTTTGAATGATTTCACAAGGTAATTGTATAAAATCAACATCATTTTTTAAATTGGGAAATTTAATTGGAGAACCTGTTGAACTTGTTGGTGTACCTTTGTTATTATCAACAAAAGAATTTAAGGTAAATGAAGTTGTAGTTGAACTTAAATTTGAACCTAATAAAGTTGAAGGTCTTTCAATAGATGTAAAATTTGGAATTTCAAAATAATTTGAATCTATATCTACTGGTAGTATTGGAGTTAATTGATCAGTTGTACAAGGGGGTATTGATTTATCTAATGGACCTAATGGTAAAAGTACAATTTCATCATTTTTTTCAAAAGATAAATGTGAACTATTATCAATATTTGAATTAATAATTGAATCATCTTGTGATATAGGGGAGGGTATAGTATTTACGGTTGTTGGAATTGAAGTATCAATAAAATCAAGAGAATGTTGACGAAGAGATTTTTTTCGACGAATACTATTTGAACGTCTTTTACTAGTGTATAATAAAGTTGGTAATTCTAAATCATTGATAGTTGATTTAATATTGAGAGATAATGATTTCTGTATAGAATTTGAGTTTGATTTTGATTTTGTTAAATTCTCTATTCCAAGACCGCTTAGTAGTGGGTCGTTATTTGAATCCGTGGGTAGTATTTCATTATAACAATTTAAATGATTTAAAGATGTTGAATTTGACATCGGAGTGGAGTAAGTGGAAGAGTTAAAAGAGAGTGAATCATTAGAATTAGACAGGGATCTCTTAGAACTAGAACCAGAACCAGAACCATTGGAGGGGTTGCTAACTATTCTTTTTGTTTTGGACAAAGTGTTTTTTAACTTTTGAGATAAGGATCTTTTCAAAGTCATTTTTGAAAAAAGGGGCAACTTAGAAGTGTAAAATAGAAAAAGAAAAAAAAAACTGTGAGTGAAAAAGATGAAATATCCAGTGTAGATTTTTTAGATGGGAAAGGTGAGGGAGAAAATCAAAGGAGGTAGGATGCGGTGAGTAGTTGAGTTGAGGGTGATGTTGAAAAGAAAGAGAGGATATTAGACAAAAGAAAGTGATTATAAACAGCCAGAGAAAGCCTGAGCCTGAGCCTGGGGCAATAACAAACACAACAGAAAGTGAGCAGCAGCAGCAAGCAACCTGAGCAGCCAGAGCAGCCAGATCGTCGGAGCGCCGTTGGCGAGATCGCCCAGACTCGGCCAGAAGACAGGGCAACCGCCTGGCTCAGCGCAGCAAAAAAGCGCAGTCCGTGCGGCTCGTGCGGCTCGTGCGGCTCGTGCGCCGTTGCATTGTTCGCGACGGGCGTTGCTGCGGTCTGGACCCTGCACAGCCCGGCCTTGCGTTAATGAGTTAATTAAGTGGTTCATTAATTAATTAATTTCGCTTTTTGCTTTTTCGCTTTTTCGCTTTTTCCTTTTTTTCGCCTTCCCCTCTTTTGCCTCGTTGCCTCGTTGCCTCGTTGCCTTTTTTTTTCAACAACCATCTGCAGAGAGAGGGCTCAGCTCATCCTTTCATCCCTTCATCCCTTCAGCCCTTGCCATACATCCCCAACACTAATCCCAACATTTACATCCTCCCCATTCCACAATGTCTCTCCGCTCGTTCAAAGCAGCCACTCGAAAAGACATAGCCGCCCGTCTTGCGGCTCTTGATGCCTCTACAATCATCCAACAGTCTCAACATACTGCGTTAACCGTCATATCCCTTCCAGAGTTCCAGGCTGCCCGTTCAGTTGGTCTATACATGCATCTGCCGGCTAACGAACTTCACACTGACACCCTCATCACTCATTGCTTTAGCACGGGAAAGACTGTGTATCTTCCACGTATAGAACCATTAACAAAACATAACGATAAACAACATTTTTCCTCTCAAAAATCTTGTTTACATTTCCTTTCCGTTGAATCTCAAAATACAGTAGATTCTCTGGTCCCTCGTGGTAAATACATGATTCGTGAACCAAACTACAATTCTCCAGATCATGAAAATGACCTTCTCGTTAATAACAACAAATTAGATGTGCTTCTTCTTCCCGGTGTGGCCTTTTCTAAAACCGGTAAAAGATTAGGTCATGGTGCAGGATATTATGATGATTTCATAAAACGATACAGAGCTCATCATAATGGTAATCAGCCAACATTAATCGGAATAGGCCTTCCTGCCCAACTTATTGACGATGATTCTCTGCTGCATTTGGAAGATCACGACGAAATTCTCGACTATGTCGTGATTGACAACGCCATTTTCGCTTCTAAGTAACTTGTGTATTATTTATTGATTTTACTCTATTTCCCTTTCTACTGATAAAACTCCATAAAATAGTCTTGAATACAAATATTCATAGTCTTACCATCCCTTCCTTCCCTTCCAAACAATGCTTAAACTATCACATAAACATCTTATTCGCCCATCCCTTCCTATCAGAAATTACTCTGTCAAATATCCACCTCCGCCTTCCCATTATGACCCTAAACCACGTCGTTCATGGAGACTAGGTCTAATACTTTTTGCAATTGGTGCCTCTATAACATATACATATCCACTTTATGAACTCGGAGAAAAAATTATTCCCTTACCTGATGAATCAAAACTTGAAGAATGTGATAAATATAATACCGCATTAGAAGCTAAATTACAAGCATTACCTATTGTCGCCAAATATAGATCTGATCCAAATTACGTCGAATACAGAGGATGGAATCACTTAGATACAACACCTACCGGTCTATCAAGTTTTCATGGAACCTTACTTACACCTGGTGGTATCTCAATCCCTCCAATCTCATTCCATTGTCAAGAAACTGGTGATGATGTAGTCATTGTCCATGTCGGACGTAGACTTTCAGGGTATCCATTTATTGTACATGGTGGTATCTTAGGGATGATTGTAGATGAAGTCTTAAAGACTAATTTAATCAAAGAATTCCCACATCTTTCCTTTGATAATGTTCATACAAAATCTCTAGAATTAAACTACTGCTTCCCTACATTTGTCAATCAATTCATCGTTATTAATTCAAGTTTGATGAAAAAGAATTTTGTAGAAAACAGTTATACAGTGGAAAGTGATGTTTCTACTCTCGGCGGCTCGTTATTAATAAAAGCAAACGCACAACTTAAATCTGACAGATCCCCATCTACCACAGTTCCTTCTAAATTAACATCCATATCTACATCTACATCTAAATCTACCTCTAGCCCTAAAATTGGATGGTTTTGGTGATACTTTATATCTTTATATCTTTATATCTCAATTTCCGGCTACATTATCCTATCCCCCCGCTCCGAAATGGCAGAATCCTACGTGCAAATAACGTTTCGCTCAATTAAGCCAGCGCTCTCTTTGAAAATTGCTGGCGTTTTCCATTCATGAATATCTTTTACACTCAAGAAACCATAATCTTTAATTATCGAACTGCCAGTTTTAATATCTTTCTTTCATTAAACACATACTTTACACACCATACATAATGTCATTCCTTGGTTTTGGTTCTCAACCTCAAATTTCTACTGAACAAAAGATTGCTGCCGCAGAAGCGGAATTAGACATGATTACAACTATGTTCAATCAACTCTTAGATTCTTGTTACAGAAAATGTTTCGACAAATCATACACTTCCGAAGAATTAACTCAAAATGAATCCCTTTGTGTTGATAGATGTGTCTCTAAATATTTTGCAGCTAACGTTAGAGTCTCCGAATCCATGCAAACCGTAGGCAAATCTGGTGTTCTTGGAAAGAAATAAGTTTTTAGTTCATAATAATAATAATAATAACTTATATAACGATTTTATAACATTCCTGAATATAGTACTTTCATCTATTTAACAACATTTACAAACCTAATGCACGAGATACACGTAATTTCCAACCTTCAACACTATTCAACTTTGGACGTACATCTAAAAAGAATTTAGGTTCTTCGCCTTCTTGCACAGGTGTAGTGTAAAAATCAATAACATAATCAATTTCTTTCCCACATCTATTAACAGTCCAATCATGTCTATCAAATGGTAAATCTTTACCAAACAAATAATGTCCAATAGCTGCCCTTGGAGTAAGTTTTTTAGCATCTCCTTTAAACGAAGTTAATTGAATCCCACCACATAATTCTCCACCTTGTCCTTTCTCCCAATTTTGAATATATCTCCATGCAACTTCATTAACCATATTATGTAAAGGAACAACAGTTTTCATATCCTTTTCTTCAGGTGTCCAATTCTTACGTAACATTGCATTAAAAAATTGTTTCTCTGATGGATAAACCCAATTTGAATCAACATTCGTACGTGGAATAGATGAAATTACTCGATCCTGAGACAGATCAGCACTTCCAGCAACTGCATTGGAAGGAGTTTGTAAACTTTGATCTAGATCAGAACTAGAACATTCAATAGCTTCAGGTTCATTATTTGTAATTTGCATTGGCATACCTGGAACTTGTGGATGATCAGTAGGTATGCTTGTACCAGCAACATGTGGTATAGGACAACCATTAGTTGAAGTTGTAGATTGTATAGTATTCGATGCCCACAATAAATTCTTCCATGTCCATCCTGATTGTAATGAATTTTGAATGTTTAAATTATCATTGATTTTCTTTTGTTGTGCAGTTTGGGCTTCTTTCGTCTTCTGAAGCCATATTTCACGAGATTTGTGGTCAACTGGACATTTTGGTTGATCCTCAGACATATTGAGGTTAATTTTTGTCAAAAGAATAATGGAGACAAAGTAGAGAATGATAGGTTAAGGAGATTTGTAAGAAGAAGAGATGTGATGGACTAGAATAGAACGAATTAACTGCTCAGAAATTGAACTTACGTAATCGCTAAGAAAATTCAACGGGAAAATTCTATGAACTTTTCTTTCTGGTATTCCAAATAGTACTATTATATTACTTTGTAGCATTGGCTAGTTGACCTAAATATGTTCTTAAACATCAATGATTCAAGTACTTATTGTATCTGCCGAGTGAAATTACTTCAAATAATGTCACTTGAAACCACTTGATATGTCACTATTATACAAAACTGAATATCGATAAAGCAATAAATAATGCATCTCTCCTTACCGTTGATTTCAGGTGCTGAGAAATACGTTATCCGATAGAATAAAAAATTATTCACAATCATCTAACACCATAAGAATAAGCTTGGTTTTTTGAAACTACGAGACTTGTTATACTGCTAACAGGTTTTTGTAAAGTAATAATATGTAAACAATATAGAGAAGTTTCTACATAAAACATATAAAAGAAAAAGAAAAAGAGGACATACACAGTTTCATATTTTGCATGGAGACAAAAGAGATGGTGACAACATAAACACGTTTAAATCAAGTTTAATCAAATCACTCACCAAAGGTATGCACGCTTTGCAAGATTTGCATCTAAAGTAGGTACACTGTAAGTACCATTTTGATATGCTGGCATACTAGAATGGGTTGCTGCAATGCTTGTGGAAAGTTCAACTGATGTAGTGGATGGTGTTATAACAGATGTTGATTCCGGATCAACAGTGATTGTACTAGTTGATGTTATTGTAACAACTGTGGTTTTTTCTAAAGCTGTAGCAACCATAGATGATGCAGTAAATATACTGGTAGATGATCCATTAGTAATTGTAAATGTAGCTGTAATTGGAACAGTAATTGTAGTTGTTGCAGTATTTGTTGAGAATAATGTAACTTCTTGTAAATGAATATTTGATGGTGATGCAAGCGTACTACTTGAAACACACCATGTTGGTGTAACTGTAACAGTAATTGTAGTTGCAACTGGACAAGTTGATTGTAAGATTGAAGAACCCAAAATTGATGTTATATCTGCAACCTCGGCTTGTTTTCCTAAACTGTTTAATTGATTGACCAAGTCGTTAATTGGAACAACATTGGATGTGGTTTCAACAGTTGGTGCTGCTGTTATACTAGGAGTAACAATTGAAGAACTAGTGATTTCATTAGCTTTTGCATTAATAACAGGTGCTGATAATGTGTCCACGCTACTATCACTACTACTAGTCAAAGTAATGTAAACAGTGGTAGTCAGAGTATAAGTTGTAGTCATTTCTTCACCAGCTGCATCAGTGTAAACTTCAGTAGTAATTAATGGTACAGGGGTAGTTGTAATATCTGCTTCAATTGTGGAAGTTGGTGTAGTTTGGAAACTTGAAATAGCAGTAATTGGGATTGCAAGGGCATCAACTGATGTATCAGTTCCAATTGGATCTGAATCATTGATATATCTTCTTGCAAGATATTTGTAATCATGAGGAACTGGTAGAGCAGCAGAATTTGCCAGAGTAGAAAGTAAAAAGACTGGAATAATTGAAGTTAATTTCATAGTTTAATTGATTTGTTGAAATGGTTATATATTAAATGAATGAATGGATTATTTATGCTTCAACAGGAAAAAAAAATGAACTAATAAGGAGTGACTGGTTGAATGAATAAAATAATCTTGTAGAATTAAACACAATATGATTGTATTACTTTAAAAGTAGTGTGGACTTAGGTACTGGATACAGAAAAACACTGGGAAAAAAAAAGCAAGTTGTCAAAAAGAACAGCAAAACAGGGCGAAATCGTTGCAAGCAACCAAGACAAATATGTAGAGGAACTAAAATAAATTCAGGGAAAAGAGCATCTTTTAAATGGACTGTACCTATTCCACAACAGATAAAGCGTGCCCTGGCATCGGACGTGTCTGTTATGTTTACTTTTCGACGCGTTTCAGACCGCGTTTGACACATTGTCCACCGCGTTTTGTCAACACAATTCTCCTATATTTTCTTGTCACTCATGCGCATGTGCATGTACCTAATGTGGCTATTTATGGTTCACAGTTGCTATATTTTCTATTATTAGAAAATGTACACAAAACTATGGATAACAGTCCACTACACGTCTTTATCGATGAGGTCACCAAAATGCTTGTGGTCAAGAAACTTGCGTTCGTCCAGACTTTCTGGAAAATATTTTTGGTTAACCTTACCGTCCTTAAAATGTGGGTTATATTTATACCCCTTGCTATATCCCAAATCATTCATTAGCTTTGTTGGTGCATTCCTCAAATGCATTGGAATTTCAGCCCCTTCCACTTCAGGCTGGGACAACCATGCTTTCATTTCCTTCCATCCTTTATAAATCTCCACACTCTTAGGGGCCCTAGCTAGTTTAACAGCACAATGAACCAATGCTAAATCGGCTTCTGGTAATCCAACAAATTGTACTGCTTGATATGCGGCAATTGCAAATGGTAAACAAGTATCATCTAAAACTCCAACATCTTCACTGGCTATACGGATCATTCTTCTAGCAATATATAACGGATCTTCTCCACCATTTAACATTCTACCTAAGTAATACATTGCAGCATCTGGATCTGAACCTCTAATTGATTTATGAAATGCTGAGATAGTATCGTAATGTGCATCACCAACCCTATCATATAACATTGGTGATTTCTTTAAAATTGCCTTAACATCATCTACATTAACTTCATTTGGCAATTTGTTATCTTCTTTGTTTTCATTAACACAATTTGAGTCAACCATTTCAATAAACCCTAATGCTTGTCTTCCATCACCATCTGACACACTTACAATCCAGTCAATTGCATCTCTACTTAATTTTAAAACACTTGTATTGAATACAAGTTTACGTACTTTATTGACTTCAACTAAACCACGACCAACTAGTTCTCTCATTTCATCATTATTCAACTTTTCTAATGTGAAAACTCTACATCTTGATAATACAGCTTTATTAATTGTAAAACTTGGGTTCTCTGTAGTTGCACCAATTAAAATAATGGTTCCACGTTCAACATAGTTTAAGAAGATATCTTGTTGACTTTTACTAAATCGATGAATTTCATCAATAAATAT
Source organism: Pichia sp. NRRL Y-12824 (assembly GCA_030560915.1). NCBI lineage: Eukaryota > Fungi > Ascomycota > Pichiomycetes > Pichiales > Pichiaceae > Pichia > Pichia sp. NRRL Y-12824. The sequence goes on along the minus strand of JAKTWG010000093.1, from coordinate 21,013 downwards.
TATAGTTGGTTTCCTCGTTAATTTCATTTCATTAACTGCCTCTTCAAAAATTTTTTTACAATCAGAAACGCCATTGATAACACCACTCATTTCGACAAATCTCATATGTGTTGTCTTTGCTAAAATTCTAGCCAATGTAGTTTTTCCAGTACCTGGTTTCCCCCATAAAATCAATGATGGAATTTTTCCATGTCTGAGATACCCACGTAAAATACCATGTGGTCCAACAAGATGTGATTGTCCAATATATCCGGAAATTTCAGTAGGTCTTAGCCTTTCAGATAATGGTAAGTTACAGGTTAATTTGAGATGTTCAATAGTTGCATTCTTAGGTTTCTTAACTTCTTCATTGGATTGTCTAAAATCATCTTCTCGTATACGTTTCGCCGAAATAGGTGAAGAATCCGGATTTGTTGGGGAATCGGATGGCGTTTGTATTTGCGATTGTGATGGTTGATATTGATAAGTACGTGGTTTTTCTTTTTGTTTTTTGTTACCTGAAAGAAGTGAACTTAATAATTTAACTGAACCTGAATGTTCTTCTTCTTTTTTTACACTTATGGGTGGATCTAGCTCCGATACTGATAGTGAGGCTTGTGTTGCTTCGGGTTCGGATTCTTTTGGACTTTCAGATTGCGATTCATCTGTCATCACTTTGGTATTCTTATGTTTAATCTCACAAGAGTCCAAATGATCATTGATTGCAGAAAGAGCAATATTTTCGGCACATATAGGACATTTGACCATGATTGATGTACGTGTATATGTTTACATGATGAAAGAAAAGAAGATACTGGTTTGATCCATGTCACGAATCATGTTTATTGTTTTTTCTATTACGCGCTTACATTTTTTTTCAAACATCTATAATAAATGGATTCGTTTACCAATTATAAAATCTACATACGACAATCAGAGTTCATCCTTCTGTAATTCATCTTTCATCTTCTCCTTCTTAGCCTTCTTTTCTAATTTCTTCTTGTAATGTAAGAAACTCTTGTATTTACCAGATTTAACACCTTGAACAACTTGATGTCTTTCACTAAATTCACCTTCTACCGGTGTTGCAAATCTTGATAAGAATTCAGAAATGTCATGCTTATTGATCTTACCATCGTAAACAACAACACCTTGTTCTGGATCAATAACAATAATTTGTGGTAAGTCCGAGTTTACCGTTGGAATTAATTCTTTAACTTTTTCTAAACTAGAGTCATCATTTATGTACATATAAGAAAAGCCTATTACATTAATGAAATCAACAGCTAAGATCTTGTATAATGGGGTAAGTTGGTTCTTTTCAGTTAACAAAATAACTCTTGGAACTTCAGATTCTGAAACATCCAAAAATTTTTCAAGTTTGTTGAGTGGAACTTTTTTAGGATATGATTTAATGGAACCTTTCATTGCAGTAACAATACCTTTACTAGATCTTTCATTTTCATATGGTTGAGCTGCATATTGTTGCCTTCTTGGTTTCTTTTCATTGAAGGTCTTTGGAGGCCTATAGGTAATAAGAGTAGGAAATCCTTTAATGTTTTGAGCTGCACAAAATTGCTTATTCTTTTCTTCATCACAATTAACTGCCGCAAATTGTGCATAGTTATGTGCTTGTTTTGAAGCACTTTCGAATTCTGGTCTCAATTGTTTACAATAGCCACACCATGGTGCGTAAAATTCAACGATAGTAGTGTAGTTTGAAGAATAGATGAAATCATGAAATGTGGCTGGAGTTAATTCCATGATGTGTTTGGAGTTTGTATAAAAAGGTGGTTCATAAGGCCTTGAGGAGCCTGCAAATGCCGAAACGGCAAGTAAAACCGTCGATAGTATTTGAATTGTCCAGATCATCAGTGAAGTATAGGAGGTTAACGCAAAACGAAAGTAGAATGAAAGTTTTCAGTAGTTACCCACCCACACATCAAACCCATGAAAAATCTCCCTTTCTTTCCCCAGACAAACTGCTTTCTATTAGCCGGCAGCCGGGGTTAGCGGCGATACCAGAACGTCGGCGTCGATCGACGTTTTTGCTTTCGAATTTCGCATTTTGGCATTTATTTTTCTTGTATTTTCCATTTCCTCGAAGACTTCATGAAAAACCAGACTTCTTTACGGTTATAGGAGTTCAGATCTTTCCGCCGTTCCGTTTTGAACACTGCTGCAGAAATATCTTTAACACACCTTACCACAATGATCACAAAATATTTTACAAAAGTCTGTGTCAAATTCAATCCATTTGGCCCGGAAGCAAGATGTGCTAGATCAGTTCTTTCACAAATCCCACCCTCTTTAAAAAATACATGTCAAATAGATTTAGAATTACTGAACAGCACATCCAAAAACAAACCTTTGGTCGAAGTTACATTTAAAGACAAAACCGTAATGGGTGGAAATCCAACGAAACTTAAACTTGCTGATTTCACCAACAAGTTTGATAAACATAGTAAGAAATTACTGTTTAAGGAAGAAATTGACAAATGATTTACTTTCAATCAATATGTTTGCTTTTTATTTGACCATATCTATATAAATGGATATGTATATAAACATACAAATGTTATTAAAACTCTCATGCATGTACATACACTTTTTCATATTTTTATTCACCATCTTTTTTTACTTCTATGAACTGTGTTATCAAGGTTTTCCCCTTTCTATCTAACGATTTAGAACATTCTACTATCAATAACACTGTTTTTTTTTATGTACTTTAGTTTATTATATAAGTGATATACTTTAATACTCTGAAACTTTATGTATCGAATTCTTCACTCTTTTGAGTATCAATTTCGCACAAGTAGAAATTGTCAATTGTATAAATCACTCCATTCATTAGGTGTATCTCAACCATTGCTTTGATTTTGATTTGAATATATAACAGCATAATAATGAAATCATTATCAAAATTGGCTGTCTATACGACAACACCCATTTTTTATGTTAATGCCAAACCTCATTTAGGTCATTTTTATTCTATGACATTAGCAGATGTTAGAAATAGATGGTGCAAATTTAACAATAGAGAAACTTTTTTTACTACTGGTACCGATGAACATGGATTAAAGGTTCAAAATGCAGCACAAGCAGCAAATGTAGATCCAAAATTGTTTTGTGATGATTTATCTAATAAATTTAAAGATTTGGCTAAACTGGGAAATATCAAATACGATAGATTCATTAGAACAACAGATCCTGATCATTATGAAGCAGTTAATCATTTCTGGAACACTGTCAAAAAAAATAATTATATTTATAAAGGAAGACATAGTGGATGGTATTGTGTTTCTGATGAAACGTTTTATACTGAATCAGATATTATGGAATCAGTTGATGAAAAGACAGGTAAGAAAATAATGATTTCAAAAGAATCATTGAATGAAGTGGTATATCAATCAGAAGATAATTATTTTTTCAAATTATCAAATTTTCAACAACAATTATTAAATTATCTTAAAGCTAATCCTGAATTTATTCAACCTAAAAAATACTATGATTTTATTATTAATGAATTAGAAACTAGGGAATTACCAGACTTGTCAATCTCAAGATCTTCATCACGCTTACAATGGGGAATTCCTGTACCAAACGATAATTCACAAAAAATTTATGTTTGGTTTGATGCATTGGTAAATTATTTAACATCTGAAGGATATCCATATGCTAAGGAAATGCCAAGACCAACGCATTTAATTGGTAAAGATATTATTAAATTTCATTGTATATTTTGGCCTGCATTTCTGATGGCTGCTGGAATACAAATGCCAAAACAAGTTGTTGTTCATGGACATTGGTTAATGGGTGGTAGAAAAATGAGTAAATCTAGAGGAAATGTTGCTGACCCAATTGAAATTTCAAATTATTATGGTACTGACTCTTTAAGATTGTTTATGATGAAATATTCAGTTTTAGATACTGATGGTGATTATAGTGAAGAAAGATTAAATTCTTTAAGAAGTGAATTTATTGATAAATTTTGTAATTTGATGATTCGTTCATTATCTAAAAATTTTAATATTGAAAGAGCAGTTAGTAGATTAGAAGATAAAGATTATGACTTATTACTAAATGATATCAATGATGCTAAATTTAAGGAGAATTTATTATCAATTAGAGCACAAATTGATAATTTGAAAACAGATATCGATGATGATATTACTAATTTCAATATGCATAAAGCAATTCAAAAAATTTTTAATATGGGACCATTAATTAATGGTTTATTTGATAATTATGAACCATGGACACTAAAAACGAAAAAAGATGATTCTTTAGAAATTGGTAATTTTAAACAATTAAAACAAGATTTAGTTATTTTTACTGCATTAGATTCATTGAGAGTCATTTTAATTTTATTAAAATCAATTACACCAGATTATTCAAATTTATTATTAGATAGATTAAAAGTTGATACTGAAAAAAGAACTATTGAGTATGCTACTATGTGTTCTGATTTAACATATGGTAAAGATTCAATTTTTAAAAAAGGTACACCGGTTCCATTAACCAAATTAGAAATACCTGAATAATAATTAATTACTGAACTATCAAGTATTTATACATGTATATATATGTTATTTAAATTATTTAACAATCCAATTTAACGAGTTCACAATTCAATGATTTCAAATCTAACAAAACACAAGAATTAGAATCACTAAATTCAGGTAATGCAATAACTCTAACTGGTAAAATATCACCATTTTTGCGTTTCAGTTCAATCATTGAAGTTTCAAAACGTGGTTGATTACCAACAATATAAACATGTGGAGTTTCCATTAAAGTGAATGGATCACGATCTTCAAATGGATAACACCATAAAGTATCTGGTGCTGTTGGTGCAATTATTTGCCATAATAAAGAGTCTTCAATAATTCTAAGCCTTGAATCGGCGTATATTGATTCACTAATTTCATCTTCTGTAAAATTTATATTAGGAACAATATATTTCATTATATCATTAATTGTTTCACCTGATGTAATTAATATTCTTAAACCATTTGTTTCATAAAATACTGGATCTGTTAGTCTTTTAAAATTCTTTCTATTTGCTGATTGATTAAATAATGATTTATGTAATGGTTGTTTAGGTAATCCCACTTCAACTACATCTTTGGAACCTGGCAATATTGAGACGGGTATAGAGTGTAATAAATCTGAAAGGTAATTGTCTAAATATTCAACTGGCTGTTCATTATACTGAGAATTAAAATCATCTGTATATTTGTTCTTTTCAGATTTAACTTTTGTCTTAGTAGCTGTGATATCAATAGAATTACCAACAATCATTAATTCGTTAATTTGTGAAACTCTATCATCACTTAAATCCCCGTTTATCCAACTTTTCAAAATTTCAAATTTTCCTATAGATGATTGTTCACTTAAATTCAATCCACTACACAACATCAGTTTCCCATCGACGTTATTTATATCTGACAGAATTGGTTTTTGTGGAGCTGCTTCAGGATACACTATATCAACAATATGAAAAATACCAGATTCAATTTCCATACCTAAAACACCAATAACTAAACCAGTAACTAAAATTTTTTCGTTTAATAAATCACCAGTTAATAAAATACGACCACTTTCATCTTCTAACCATAATTTATCAGATCTTGGATCACTATAAGATGATTTCCTCAAATCATCAATTTTGTTATTTGAGTTTCCAGCACCCGAAGTCAGTTTTTTCAGTTCTCGGAAATGACCCTGCACGCTTAATTCGACTTCTTTTAAAACGTCAGGTTTATATTTCATGTCTGCTAAAGTGGTGCCAATAATGAAAACAGGTTTAAGAAATGGAACATCCAAAACTTTAGGAACAAAGGTTGGTTTCATTCCATTGACATCAGCATCGCCCCATTTGGGCATTGCCAGTTTCAACACTCTTGATTTGAGTTCATTACTACGAAACGTGTACAAAGAGTTGAATTGTGAGTTGTAGGAACGCGTCGTAGTTGGGTTTGAGAACGTGATGTCCGCATGTTCAGCCACAACGGGGGTGTTTCTCAATCTATGCTCTGCCGTGGTCATTCCTACCAAGCTGTGGATGAATATACAGCGGCCAGAACGGCCCACCAGGGCCATCCGCCCGGCAAGACCAGCCCGAGCACCCCAAACACCCCAAACACCCCAAACACCGTCTCCAGACACATCGACGGCCCAGCCGGCCCACCGCGAAACCGCAGCTGAGCTGAGCTGAGCTGAGCTGAGACTGGTCTGGTCAGACTGGCGAAGAAAGAGGCTTGCTGTTTCCTGGTGGCTGGATGGCGACAGGTCTGTTCCCGGCCATTTGCTCAATTGCACACTTGCACGCCTGCAAAACACATACCCCAACAGACACACTATGGAGAAACTTGACCTATCCACCTACGCCAAAGATATCAAGCACAACTATGACGCCGTGGTTTCTGGTGACAAATCATACGCTATCTTTACCACTCTCAAAGACTCATCTTTGAAACCAACTGCATTAAGTGACGGTGATATTAGGGACTTTGTCTCCGAATTTGAAGAAGGATCTGTCCAATTCGGTATTATCAGAGTCAATCCTCTTGGTTCCGATGTCCAAAAACTGATTTTGCTTGGTTGGTGTCCTGATTCTGCTCCAATAAAATCTAAGGTTTCATACGCTTCTAATTTCTCCAATGTTGGCAAAATCTTACATTATCATGTTGAAATTACAGCTAGAGATAGCGATGATTTAGATATCGATGATATTATGAAAACTGTTTCAAATGCTTCTGGTGCAAGATACTCAATTCAAAGTTTAACTCCATCATCATCATCATCATCATCATCATCTGGTTCTAAATTTAAACCAACTCCAAAACCAGCATCTAGCATTTCATCTTTAGTGCCTGAAATTACAAAGTCAAAACCATCACATTCAATAATTAAACCAAAGCCTACTATTTCACCAAAGAAGGTTGAATCAACCGATGGATGGGGAGATGAAGCGGAAATTAAAGAAAGGGATTTCTCAAAAGAACCGTTAGAAAATTTACCATCTGCATACAAACCAACTAAAGTTGATATCAATGCATTGAGAAATTCTGTACCTGAAACAAAGGAAGAATACAAGCCAGCAACTTCAACTATTTCAATTAATCCTTCAGGTGGTTTAACTTCATTACCAAAGCCAAAACCTTCTAATTCTGTTTTATCCAGATTCAACCAAGATGTTGTTAAACCAGAATTTGGCTCCAAGGCTCCAGTTTATGATGCTGCACCATCTAAGGATAGTAGTAAAGTAATTGGTGGTTTAAGTAGAAACTTTGGTGCTGCTAATGGTAAAACACCAGCACAACTTTGGGCTGAAAAGAAAGGACAATACACTGATGTTCCAAAGGATAATAAGCCTATTAATTCCGCTGATCTCGAAAAGAACATTGAAAAAGAAGATATTGGAGTTAATTCAGTTAAGGCTAAATTTGAACAGATTCATTTAAGAGCAGAAGAAGAAGAAGAGGAAGAATTAATTAAACCAAAGGCAACAACTTCTTCATTCCCACCACCACCAGCAAGAGAAACACCTTCTGCTTCATTCCCACCACCACCAGCAAGAGAAACACCTTCTGCTTCTTTCCCACCACCACCAGCAAGAACCGTACTTAACAAATTCCAAGAAAAGGAACCAGAAACAAACGTTGACGATGACGGATGGGGTGATGAAGATGAAAAGGAAAGTTCAGTTTCCACTTCATCCCCAGTTGCATTACCAACAAGGGCTGTACCAGTTGCACCAGCAACACCAGCAACGCCAGAACCAACACCAGCAACACAAGAACCAACCCCTGCAGCTGCTCCTGCATCTGATGTCGCCACTGCAGTTGCCGAATACGATTACGAAAAGGATGAAGACAATGAAATCGAATTAAAAGAAGGTGAAACTATTACCAATATTGAATTTGTAGATGATGATTGGTGGCAAGGTACCAACAGTTCTGGTCAAACAGGTTTATTCCCATCATCTTATGTATCATTAGTCAAAAAGGAAGAAAAAACAACAGAATCTGCTCCTTCATTACCTTCTAGATCGAATCCTGTTGCAGAACCTGAACCAATTACAGAATCTAAACCACAAGGTCCTTCAGCTGTCGTTGAATTCGATTATAATGCTTCAGAAGATAATGAACTTACATTCAAAGAAGGTGATATTATTACTGATATCGATCAAGTCGATGAAGATTGGTGGTTAGGTACATGTAATGGTGAAAGAAAACTATTCCCTTCAAATTACGTTAAATTAGAATGATCGTCTCCTGCTACTTTTGTTTTATTTACTAATTTTATTATATATGTTAACGATGGTTTTTATACCTTTTTTATTTATTTGTATTTAAATTTAGATGTTAAGTTAAAATTTTTTGGAGATTAATTTCTTAAATTCTATTCGGTAGTTGCATTTTCTTTTAAAAAAAATTATTAGCAATTTTATATACGCATGAAAAAAAAAGGACTATATATAGTGTTGTTTTAAACTCGTTTCAATTAAGAAAGTGTATAAAAACATAAATGGTATACTATCGGGAGTTCTCTCAAATCCACGTCTTCCAACAATTGATTGATGGGAATTTAAATTTTGTAACAAAACAGCTATTTTAGTCCATTCCATAGTATTGAGATTATGCAAAATATCTTGTCTGATTGAATCAAATGGTAAAGGATCAAGATTTTCAGTTACTGGGGAATCAGCCAAATCATTACACACCAGATTATCAACTAATTGACGAACAGCAAAAGATTTAGATTTAAAATCTAATTCAAAATCCAAATCAATAGAATATTTTTTAATTGTATCTAATGAAGGATAAGATACTGTTCTGTGTAAATCAGGATCTTTGATATCATCGTTGATCATAGTTAAACCATTTTCAACAATTTCTCTAGTGAGATGTGATATACCAATTGGTTTTTGTTTCATATTTTCTTCTTCATCATAATCATCAGTTTCTTCTTTTATAGGTAATAAATTTTTATTTTTTTTTCCAGAATCAGAATCAAATTTTAAATTAGAATCAGTTTTGTTTAGTTTCACAGAAACTGTATCCCATAAATTAGAAATATCAGGTTTCGATAAAATAGTTGATCTCAAAAAACTTTTTACAGTGGCAAACGAACTAACACTGAAGATCACAGGGAATAATAAAGTTACAGCAGTGAAAACGATCATTAACGGAATAGTGTTATTTGATTCTTTTCCATTGTTTAATTTGCTTGCTTCATCCTTTTCATTCAATCTTTTTGAGTTTTTAAAATCCAACACAAGACATTCAATGGTTCTTCCATTTTCTTGAATTGAAGCAGTTGGTAAACCTTCAATAAATTTAGGGTGAACGTTATTCCAATCTTTAAACACATCATATTGTGATATAAAAGCAGAATAAAATCCAACGGTTCTATCAAATTTAGCATTTGCAATTGCAATTTTCGTTTTGAATATATTTAAGCCTTTGTAATACTTCCCCTCAGGATCACTCAATTTATAAAGAATGGATTCTTTCCCTCCAAGCATAAACAGATCACGACCAGTCTGACCCAAGAAATAGGAACCTAAATAATTAAGGAAATTGTTTTCATAAAATGTTATACCTAAATGAGGAGTTGCAAAACTTGTGAAAAATCCAGGATGAATTTTATCAAAAAATCCAACATTGTATAATTCTCCAATAATGTATCTAACAACCAAGCCCCCAAGGGAATATCCTATAAAACTAATTTCATCTATGGAAATGCCATGTTCAATATACAACGCTTCTAAATGGTTAAACAAATCGGGAATCACATAGTCTCCAATAGCTTCAACGCCATCATAAGTTAAAAAATGAGAGAAACATGCAGGAGCATATGTATGAAATGTGCAGACTTCAGAATCTCCCAAGCTGTGGTGGATAACGGATTCTAACCTGGACAGATTAGTTGAGGATCCCCACAATCCATGAACTAAAAGAACAAGGTGGTGTTTCTTTTCTTCCTTCTGCATGATCAAAGTGTCTTTCGTGAAGAAATAAAAAAAAACCCACCAAAAACACCCCAGATCACATGAACAAACCCTTTCCAGGCTTTTCTATTCTCTTGGCTTGTCTTCTTTCTCTTCTTTTCTTTTCGTTTGTGCCCCGTTTCCGTTTCCACTTCGGACATCCACGTCGGCTGTCTCTATCTCCGCAGCCAGATGGGGCAGGTGTGCCGACAGCCGACAGCCGTCAGCCGACAGCCGCGGTGCTGCCCGGCCAGAATAGCCGAGCTGTGCTGCGACAAAGCTCGTGTCGCACATTTTCGCGGCGGATCTTTCGCCGCACACGTGAACATAAACTGGACGTTGACAACTGGGCTCAGCAGTTTCCGTTAATTGAAAGAGATTAATCTGTCATGTTTGGGCATTATCACGACACAAGGCAATACAATGAACACTAGAGTCTTTAGTTCTACGGGCAAAGCGATTCTTGCTGGTGGGTATCTTGTTCTCTTCCCAGAATACAGAGCGTACGTGGTTGCACTAAGTGCTCGCATGCATGCGTTTAGCAATACTGTTGATCTAGATACAGGAAAGGGATGTTTTACTATTACTGTCAACTCTCCACAGTTTATAAATGGATCATGGTCATATTGTATTAATATTCGTGATCTTTTATCTAATGGATTAAATTATGTTTTGATTGAAAAAGATGGAAAATATAATCCGTTTGTTGAAGCTACAATCACAACTGTTCTTACGTATGCAGTGGGTAAGAAATTCATTGAAGAATTTTCGATTAATAAAGATATAAACATAACTATGTTTTCAGATGCTGAATATCATTCACAAAATGGATCTATTCCAAAAGTTTCAAATAATAGTGCATTCAAGTTCCTATATCACAATGAAGAAATTACTAAGGTGAACAAAACTGGTTTAGGATCAAGTGCAGGTTTAGTTACTTCATTAACTGCATCTTTATTATCAAGTTTTACTAATACTTTTGATGTTGAATCGATTGAGTTAAAATGGAAGGAAAGGGTACATAATCTTGCACAAATTGCACATTGTAAAGCACAAGGTAAAATTGGATCTGGTTTTGACGTTGCAAGTGCTACTTTTGGATCAATAATTTACCAAAGGTTTGAAGCACAGCTAATCACGGATGTTTTAGAATGTAAAAATAATATCATTGAAAAATTAGTGTATTTAGTTGATGAACAAAATTGGAATATGACCCATAAAGTATGTACATTGCCACCAGGTATTAGATTATTAATGGGTGATGTTAAAGGTGGTTCTGAAACTCCCAAAATGGTCAGCAAAGTTTTAGAATGGAGGAAAAAAAATCCCGAATATTGCTCTCAGGTATGGACTGAGCTTAGCGATAGCAACATAAAATTGATTGAAAGCCTAGAAAAGCTAGATAACTTTGCTCAAAACAACGAAAAAGAGTACAATGAATTACTGAATTTGTTATCTAAACACAATAGTGGCGAAATTATTGATTTATCGCTTAACAATGAATTTCAACCATTGAAAGATATTATTGTGTCCATCAAAAATATCCGTAGATGTTTGAAATTGATGACAGAAGAAACCGGAGCGGCAATAGAACCTGACTCCCAAACTCAACTTCTTGACAGTGTCACAAAAATTAAAGGTGTTCTTGGTGGTGTCGTTCCGGGTGCTGGAGGATATGATGCCATCTGTCTACTAATTGCGAGTGCCGAAGTGGACCAGATTGTTTCCAGTACATTGACCCTCCCTCTCTTTGAACACGTCCGGTGGATGGATTTGTCCGAACAGAGTCATGGTCTTATTGAAGAAAACACTACAGACTTTGAAGGTCTTGTGTAGTTATATGTATCACCTAAATCACTACAGATACGTGTGCACAGGAAGGGGAAAACAAATAATACAAAGTTGAACGTGGTATCTATGTCTTTGCTTTCTCGTTATTTTCCTCCCCAAGTATAGTAAAAGTCTCATCAATATCCATTTCATAATCTTGCCACATTATGATAAGCACATATTGTCATCACACTTTAACACCGCTCTGTATGTAAGCTACGTAGTACAATAGCTCCTCCTCATTTAAAAATCTATCGAAACTTTCCATATTACGTAATATCTAGCGCTACCATTGTGTACGCTCAACATTCTGCCATTCAATCCTGTTACCCGATCTGATCTGCTGGACCAATGCTTTGTACAGCAAGCCCGTCCTATATCTGTGACCAGCTCCGACACGTCACAAACCCGCCGCTCTGTTTCTGCCGATACCCTAATCCTGTGATTACCATCTCACTCATCAGATCACTTGAAACCATGGGTGGCTCTCCGTCGATAAGACATTTGCCACTTTCTCAACATACACAGTCCCCATCACTTGCGCTGGCAAGCTCAAGATGTAGTTCTTTATCTACAAGATCTGCTCCCGAAAGTCTCAATGACTTCTTAGACCTTTATGCCGATGATGCGGAATCGGACAGCAATGAAGATGTGGTTTCTAATGATTTACCTACTAAAATTCTGGAAAATCCCACCATATCGATATCACTTCCTAAATCGGAAAATTTAAAACTAGATTTGGGAAAAATCAATAATATGGTAATAAGCAATATGTCAACACTTGAAGATAATATAGATGAAATCCAGCCACATATCTCTTTCAATGATACTGATATATCTGCAAAGAAAGCACTAAATTACAATTGTTCTCCGGAATCCGCTCAAACTATTCTAACTCCTATACTACAAGATGTAAGCGACAGTGTTCCCTCTGCAATCTTAACTTCTATGGTTAACGAACTCCCAGATAATGATATTACTTTTGATAATGATATTACAATAAATAATGAAGAAATGAACGCAACGATCAATTCAACCAATGTTCCAAATACGTTTACCTATTCTTTTGAAGAAGATAACGATGAATTAAGGATAGACGAATCTATTTTAGAAATGATTAATCAATTAGGAAATGATATGAATTTAAATGATGAATTTGAAATTCAGCTTCTGGAGCAAACAAATGAATCCAATACCGGTAATAATGAAATAGATTTTTTAGATATTCAAATGTCCAGTGATGATGAAGATTATAACGATCATGATAGATTTAAATCATTTTTTGAAATTGATGATTCTTCTTCAAATATTGATTTACCTCATATTAATCCAGTTACAAAAAATGTAGATTTGTCTTTGGAAAATGATGGGAATGTAAACCAGGTGGATGATTTGCTACCATCATCTCATTCTATCTCTTTACATGATAATAATTCAAGAAATAGTAATATCATTCAAAATTTAAATATTAGCTCTACTCCGGAATTTACAGAAATTGATGGAGAATCAACACTTGATATGCTTCCACCTGATAATCCACCCCCATATTCGGAATTTGATCAGTATAATCAATCTCCCGTTCAAGATGAAAAGAGTTCTTTGAATCTAGAAAATCAACAACAAACTAAACTAAATGAAGTAGTAATTAACACAGAATCAAATGATGTACTATTTGATTTTTCTAATAATGAAGCAACGTTATCACCTTGTAAAACACGATTATCTATGATACCTCCTTCAGGTTCACATCCTTCAATAAGTTCTCCTTTGAAAAGAAAAATATCAATAAAACTTAAAAAGAATAAAGATGGTGAATTGAGTAGACACGCTAGTGTGGATTATTATCGAATGGATAGATTTTTACCTCCCTATAGATCCTTAATCAATCCCCAAAAAGCTTATGATTATAGGACCAATACTTATATCAATACAAATGATAATGATATTGAAATTAGGTCGGGTACTGATAATAAACCAATAGTTGCTATACATAAGAAAAAGAGAGACAGTAAAATAATGTCCCTTTTATTAACCAAAAATAAGAAATTTTTGGATGCTGCAAGTGATACATTATCGATTAAATCAAGAACAGTTTCTATCAGATCTATTTCTTCAATTCAACATAGCCCATCATCAATAACTGAAGTTAAATATAAAGCAACTGCCCAATTTAATGATTTACCACAAAGTGTCCATAAAAATATTATTAATATGATTGATAATCAAAAGGATCTAGTCAATTGCTTATATGTTTCAAAATCTTTTAATTCATATGTTATTCCAAACCTTTACAAGTATCCAAAATTTACTTCCTCTTATAGATTAGGTCAATTTATTCATACCATAATAAATAATTCGACTCTTTGTCCATTGATCAAAGTATTTGATTTATCAAACATTACATATCCTGCAACTTTAACACAGGCAGAAAAGATCAGATATCAAGATAAACTGGTTTATGGTACACCTTTGGCTATGGAAATTTTAAATGATAAGTCTAAAGTTGTTTATGCAGGTTGGAGAGATTGGAAATATAGAAACCATCCTTTATATGGAGATCCTACGAGATGGAGAAGGAGAGCAAACTCTTCCTCGACTATTTCATCCGGTTCTACACTTGGTGCAACTCAAGATTTAATGAATAATAAGAATATTTCTGCTCCTAATTTACTGGATTCTAAAAAGCTTAAATCTTCGAGTACAGTTACCTTAGTTAATAGTAGAAATAGATCAAATTCAAATTCAGAACATAATATAAAAAATGCAAAGGTTAGATCTAGATCTAATTCATATTCAACAAATAATGAAGTTGTTGATAGCCATTTGAAGAATAACAGTAATAGTAACAGTATCTTGATGAAATCGTTTATAAAAACATTTGGTATGGATTCTACAAATCAAAATAAGAAGAAAAAAGATTTGAGTCCAACAAGGAAGTTATTAACAAAGACAACATCTAGTAACGATAATAATTCAAAAAAACCAGTTTCATCTTTGAAATCAAATAAGATTAAAAGCAAAGAAATCAAATTGAATAGTTTAAATAGTGACAGTGCTGACGTTAAAGTTCACAATAATGAAGATATCCCCTTTGGAACGCCACATCCACGAATGAGTGCACTCCTGAAACAACATTGCTTTAATAAAGATATACCAATAGGATATATTGTTCATGTTTTAAAAGAATGTCCCAATTTGAAAGAAATCAACTTTAATAATGTTACAGTTAATTCGGATTATGAACTTCGTTATTATTCCTCCTTTAATTGGTATACAGGTAGCGGTAAGATCTTGCATAGTGGTAAATCTCCTGTTGTTCTTAATGAAAACAAGCCCATTTTTTGGAGTGATACTGAAAGAGATTTAGATATGGATGAAGATGCGTTTATCCAAGGATATGCAGAAAGTGTGGAGTTCAAAGATGTTTGGAAAGTGATTATGAATTCAACTAATATTGAAAGGTTGAATCTAAGGAACATTAAACATTTAGAGCAGTCAACAATCTTTAACTTTGTTTTTATGAGTAACTTCAAAAACAGTTTAAAATACTTAGACTGTAGCAAATCAGGTATGGTGAAACGTAAGGAGTGGAGTATATTGAAAGATGTTCAGGAGTGGAAGGAATATTTACAGCCTGAAAGCAATTAGAGTTTGTTTTTCTCTTCTATTTGATTTTACTTTTATTCTTTTTTTTTGAATGATGTGCTTTGTTTGTATTAGTTTTTTTTATAGAGGCTATTTTGTGTATTAATAAAAGGTGTAAATATTTTACATTTGGAGTAAAGAACCCGTTGAAACTTGAATTTTTTATTGTAGTTCTGAACTATTAGGTTAAAAGCGTATGAGCTCTTAGAGGAAATATTGTGAAATTTTTTGAAAAGTTGATCCTTTTTTATTTATTTGTAGAAAAAAAAAAAAAAATTAACATTGTTTCTTTTGTGTGCTAAAAACAGATAAACACATTTCTTAAGGTTTTTAGTGTGTTTTACCGTTTCTAATCCACATAATAAAAATAATGAATTGATTCAACTACCACAATAGCTCAGGCTGCTTGAAACGGTTCAACGATTTTATCTTTTAGAGTTAATCTAGAGCATGTAACAAAAAAAGAACGCCAGAAGAAAAAGCAATATAAAAAAATACTGCAATCCTTTTTTGAGTAAATTTTTCAAGACACTATTTTATAAAACTTATACTTTTAATTGTAAAGGCTTTCTGTTAAAGTAAGATATGAGGATATAATTGAAAGAAAAGGGTGAGAAACTTTAAAAGTTCACTACATGAGGCATTAGCGGCAACGTTTAAAAAAGTTGTTAAAGAGGCATTGGTTTCTTCATAATAAAAATATTGTCGAGGTTTAGCCTGTTCGTATTGTGGTATTCATGAACAATATAAAACTTCAGATAACCGGTTTATGACAAAACTATGTTTAATCAAAATAACCAATTCTAATTAAGATGGCGAAAAAATTCATTTATATTTGGGTTCATGATAAAAAAGGTGGACCAGCCGCTCCTTAAAATAATCATTTAAATTATATTAACATCTGAAAGTTTTGATAAGTGTGCTTTATGATGTTTTAATGATGTATTTTATATTTAATGAATGTATACTGGTATTAAAATTCTAGATATTAAAGAATACCTTCATCAATTGTTTATTGAGAAGAAAAGAAGATACGAAAAACACCAAAAAAAGAAACATTTCATTATCAGATAATCGATTTAACTTCGCAAAAAAATCTGGTGTTTTGTTTCCTTTTCACAGCAAATTAATGGCAAGTCGACTATTTTGTTAAATAGTACTTCCAAGACTGAGGGCAAAAAAGAAACTTTCGAACGTAGAAGCATGATAAAATATTGCCTATATGTTTTTATACCTATTTTTGTTCACCATATTTGCCAACTAGTGCTTTTAATTTCACTATAATCGCGTCCAATATCGAAGCATCAAAAAGAATACGGCTGTGCCTATTTTGCGTTTTCCATGCATAACCAGACGCGCAAACTTTTATTATTCATGCATATTACAATGTGTTCGGTCGTGCCGGCGTTCTATATTAGGAATGCGTTCAGGCATCGAGCCGGGACTCAGTTGGCAGCTGGTGCTGGGATGGCGGTCCCGGGCCGTCGTCGTTCCTTCTCATCCGTGTACAGCACACACGTGGCAGACCGCCTGTTGCTGAAGTGTGTTCTTGCGCAGCTGGGCACCGGCAACGACAGCTCTGGTCGCCGATGTCCCGCATCTTGCCGAAATAGCCGGCACAGCGCGCAGCCCCAACGAGACAGATCTCCAACTCCGCCGTAAAGATCAACAGCTGGTCTTTCCAGTGCATTGACTCGCATGCGGGCGGCCATTAGAGATTTGGTCTGTCTTTACGTATATCTTACATCTTTTCGGTTGGTTTGCGGCATGAAAGAGGTCCACATGGTCACATGGTCTTCTCTGTCAAAAGGTGGCCATCTTCTTTTCTCAAACCTTGTAAACAGCAATTCTATTAGCAACTATATTGTATCCTAAACTATGCTTAGCAATAACGACGATCGACAGAACAGTGAGAATGCTTACAACCATAATAATAGCTTTCACCAAGCCACTAAAGCCACTTCCCAAATTGATACTAATAACCATATTTCTCCGAATAACATAACGCTAACTTTACAAGATTCAAAAACATTGACAACAAGCGGTAATAATGGTCAATCAATTACTCAATATTGTCCCAATAACAAATACCTGAATGTTGAAATTGCACAAAATGCTCATTACTCTCCACAATTTTATCAATATTCGCAGCGGAGGAATTTGTATAACGACAACGGGATTATGATGGTTGAAATTCCAAGTAAAGCTAACATGATTGATAAAAGTATTGGTATTATCAGTAGCAACAATTCAAACATTAAATACAATATTGATCATATGACTTCAATGAATTGGGCCCCTCCCCTTTATCCCAATTTACATCCAAGTCAACAGCAATATACAGTATTAACTAATCCTAGTATGAATACGAACATAGATTCAAACGCAAATAAATATTTGGGTGTCAGAAGTATTACCCCAAAAAATAATTATTCAATCTATTCTACTAATGATTTGAAGAATGGCATTTACAATTCTAATATTTTACAGAGCAAAAACAAACTCGAATTACCTAAATCTGAAAAACCCAAGCAAGAAGTGAAATCCCCGAAAACCAAAAAAATCTCAAATTCTCCACGACTCGAAAACACTACAAAATATGTAATCAATTCAACCGACAAGAATAAGGGGGCGTCAACTATGAAAATTTCAACAAAGACGAAATTGGCTATGGAAGAAGTAAGGTCAAGAAATGACGGTAATTGCTCGCACAAGAATGATGGAAATTTACAGCATACAATGTTGAACTCAAATAACCTATCCGTATCATCCCAAACGTGTGATACATCATCATCCATCCCATCAATATCTACGGGTGTACAATCCATACCGATAAATACGAATCATCACAATTGCTATTCTTCCCCACCTTTATCATCATTAAATGCCAAATTACAAAATCAAATGGGTACACCTATAATTAACAAAGCAAATTTTGATATACAAAACTTAGAAAAACAAAGTGTTGCCACGCCAAATAACGTTCATGATGTTATATTGAAACCTGATCAACATTCAAGTATGAATAAATTTAAACAACCAAATAATCATATTAATACACAAGTAACTAAAATATCGGATATTATTAATCATGATGAATTATTCCAAAAGCCACAAGTTTTAAATGCTTCCAAATTGTCATCAACTGATCACATTCCTTTAACTTATGTGGCAGGGAAAGATGACACACCTAGTTTAAATAATGTTGAATCATTAGACAATCTTAGAATAAAAAAGGAAAAAAATAATAAAAATCCATTTGTTAAGATTTTAGGATCTGATTCTAGTCCTAAGAAGGTATTATCTAAAAAAGGAAGAAAATCTAAATCATTACAAGTTTGCATATCTACAAATTTAGAATCAATACGAGATAAATATTCTAATATAACTAAACCAAAAATAAAACCATCAAAAATGGTGTCTTTAAAAATTAACAGTTTAAAATTAAAACAATTATTAGAAAAGAAACATATGACTGAAAATACAATAAATAATGAAATCAATGAAATTATAGAAGAAACATCACATGCATTAATTCCTTTCAATCAAACTATTGAAAATAATATAAATATTACCTTGGATCAATATAATCAAATAAATAAGAACAATTCATTAATTAAAAGATCAGATGTTGATCATGTATTACCTGATTTATTCCAAATTTCTCAATCTTCTATACCTCAATTACCTAAAGGTTATGTTCCATTGGTGATGGCACCTAATGGTATGTTAATTCCTATGGAACTTATTAAAATTAATCCAGAAGATAAAACCATTTCAATTATGAAACCAATATGGGATAACATTGAGAATACGGATTTTGAACTTTCAAACTCTAATCAAATGGAAATATCTAATGAACATACAAACATAAATGAAAATGAAAATGAAAATGAAGAAATTATAAATAACAATCAAGAAATGATTTTTACAAATGATGATAAAATGGCAGGTTTATCATTATATTTATTATCTAAAGAATCCAAATGTGGAATATCTAATTTCCAACGAGTTACTGGTAAAAGACGATATAAAAAAGATATTGATTATTATAATAGATTATTAGAACGTGAACAATTAGAATTTATTAGCAGTTATAAAAAACAAAGGAATTTATGTCAAAATCTTCTAAATGAACTTGAAAACGATGATGTAATTTTGGATTATGAAGTTGATTTATTAGAAATGAGAGATTATGAATTATTAAGAGAAGATTTATATCATAAATATCAAGAAGAACAAATTTATGAAAATTATTTAGATCGTGTTTTAGAATTGCAAAGTATTGAATGTCTTGATTATACAACCAGATTAGTAAAATTGAAAAATTATTTAAATATGGAAAATGAAAGATTAAAACGTTATAAGAATAGATTATGTCGAATTAATAATAATAAAACTCATAGTATTTGGAAAAGGTACGTTAAAACTGGTGGTAATAGACTTCGAAAGAATAATTCTAACAATACGAATAATGAATCTAATAGTAGTAGTGGTGGTGGAATTGGAAATTCTAACTTAAATTCTAATTTAAATTCTAATTTAAATTCTAATTTAAGTTTAATATCCCAACATGATTTTGTATTATTAACTAACCCAAATTCTAGATCTTATGGTACATATGTTTTAAATAATTCAATGGATAAAGGAAATGAAAATCAAAATGAGATTGTTGAATTAGTTGAATATTATTTACCTGAGAAATGTACATTAAAAGAATTATATAAAGAAGTTAAAAGATTAGATTATAATCCAAATGATAATTTTAAACATGTATTGGTTAATAATAATAAAAAGAAAGATATGATTTCAGTTTATGGATTAAAAGCATCTAATATAAATACAGGTAATCGATTATTAAAAGAATTACAAATTGATGGTATGAATGTTGATATAAAGAAAACTGATAGAATTGAAAGAAGAAGTTTTGGAAAAAGGAAAGCAAGAAATAACAAAGTTAATGATTATAGTTATGATTATGATTATGATTATGCTGATCGAACCCGTGAAAATTCTACTACTAATGGGAACAAAAGAGGGATTAATTATAGAAGTAGTACTAGAAACAGAAATCATGGTTTGACAGCATCACATAATAATAAATCTAACAATAACGGTGTTGGTAATGGTAATACCAATAATAACATTACAGATGGGGGTTCATTTGATGATATTGTTGATTATGATAGTGACAGTAACAATCACAGTCAGGGTAATTCAAATTCAGGAAATGTAAATGTGAATCCTAACATTAATGTTAATTCGAGCAAAAAAGAGCTTAATATTACGAGTTGTTTAGATAACACATTGTGTGATATTGATCGTGTTAAAATGTTGAATTTGAACAGTGAAGAAATCCGAATGAGTTATACGAAGGTCTACGGTATGCCACGGGGCCTTAGCTTGGAAGAAGCCGATGCAGATTTGGCGTTTATCAGGAATAACAGGAGAGTATAGTACGTTTTGTGTAAGTTAAATGTGGAAAATGTGGAAAATGCGAAAATCCAATTGTTATTAATTCCCAAAAGGGAAAGTCGCTTGTGAAGATTAGCGGTT
>JAKTWG010000092.1:0-31542 GCA_030560915.1 Pichia sp. NRRL Y-12824 | reverse complement strand
GCAGGCATTAGCTAAATTTTTTTATGGCTGGTATCTATTTTACATCTGTTACATATAAACATATGCTGAAGAAACATTTTTCTGAGAAGTACTGCATGTAAATTCATGTCAATAAAAGCTCCCTACGCTCTTCTTCTGCAAGCTCTGGCTTCAACAGCTGGTAAGTAAAATCGAACCCAGTCTCTCAAGTTAATTTCGGCCGTGTTGTGAATAGATATGATCTTATCATCGATTATGTTAATCTAGATTTTATGATTGCAGAAACCTCAGGAAGGTTTCAGATTCCATATTGTCGGACCAATCGAGCAATAGACATGGAATCTGTTCTGTGTATATAAAAGGAAGAGAGTTTCTTCTCTTGTACACTTCAACATTCATGTTGTAAACTCTTTTATACTGTTTCTTTCTATAACCTTTATGAATACTACAATTATGTCTACATAGATCATCTTGGGAAGTTCTCGCTTCCTTTAATCAAAGTCGCTAGGACGTTCCGTCTCAACAGTCCGTATGGACTATTTTCACTAAAATTATCAGAAAGTACACCGTTCAGTAGAATTTATAGATGACCAATATGTCCGTCAAAAAAAACTGAACATTATTTTTTGAGATAAAAATAAATTGAACTAAAGTTATAAAAATTATTTTATAGAAACAATTAATTGATTTATTTTAATTTTAAAGTAGTGTGACACTTACCACAATATTGTCTGTTTTCCATGTTAGCCATAAAGATACCTGGACCACACTTAGGACATTCGTTTCTTAACTTAGTGACCTTTCCATCACCATCAACTTGATAGTAATGTAAGACAGCTAACTTAACAGACTTGTGGGTGTGCTTAATCTTCTTTGGGGTAGTGTAAACCTTCTTCTTTCTCTTCTTACCACCACCTCTTAATCTTAAGACCAAGTGAAGGGTTGATTCCTTTTGAATGTTGTAGTCAGATAAAGTTCTACCATCTTCTAATTGCTTACCAGCAAAGATTAATCTTTGTTGATCAGGTGGGATACCTTCCTTGTCTTGGATCTTTTGCTTAACATTGTCAATAGTGTCGGAAGATTCGACTTCAAGAGTAATAGTCTTACCGGTTAAGGTTTTAACAAAGATTTGCATCTTAGGATCGTCTGCAAAAAATGCTTCTTTCTTACCTGAAATGGTTGAGAAAAAAGAAAGAAAAAGAAAGAAAAATAAAAAACAAGGAAAAAAAAACAGAAGAAACCTAGTTATGTTTGTTCCAACTTTTGGAAGGACCAATGCCTGTGGAGCATTATCAAGCTCGAAGGCTGTCGGGGCGAGCTAGGAGAAAGGGCGAAATTCTAAAATCGCCGAAAAGTTTTTTGTGTGCGCGTAAAAAAAAAAAAAACGCAGTTGTCCAAAAAAAGGAATAAGGTCTTATAGACCTGTATTAACGCACGTGATAAAAAGGAGGATAAATTTAAAAATCAAGTCAATAAAAAAACATTTTTCCGATACCGGGAATCGAACCCGGGTCTGCCCGGTGAAAGCGGACCATGATAGCCATTACACTATATCGGAAATTATTATTAGAAAAAAACTGGACCTTAATATATAGACGGTTTACAAATCACGTGCATTCTTAAAAATTTTGGTTTGAATCCGGATTATACATTAACCATGCTTTATGCTATATTTCTTCTTTCTTCTTCCTTTATTTTCGTATATTTTTATAAAAAGATTTTATATACTCCAGCAGGTTACTATATAGACCACCAGTTAAGTAACTTGTATAAAAAGATTGTGTTTCTTTAAAAGTATTGATGTTGAAGCCTTGTAATCCTTAATGTATTATCCATATTTAATATTCAGCAGAGTTAATAGATAAATCGATATTAAACTAAACAGCTGTAAAGTATATTATAAACAACTAATAAACTATTTTAGAATTACTAAAAGTGGAATCTTCGTTTTTTTTTTTTTTAATAATTCCCATTTCTTTACATTGGTTAATGTTTAGATTAAACACTGTATCAAGATAACTCTTTCGGGATCGTTATCTTGATAAGGGAATGCCGTTGCAAAATACTTCCTAATGCCATAGGTCCAATCTTATCATATCAACAATTGAAAGTACAAAAAAAAAACTTTCAATACCTAATCTACTGTAGTGTTATCTGGCGATTTTCACCCCAACACATTCCTTGACGAAGATTCAAAACTTTACTGTTCTACAATTAATTACCCAATTAGGAACCATCTACATTACATCTTTAATGAAGAACTGTTGGAGTAGAAATCGCCAGATACTACAACAAAAGATTGGGTTTTTACCCAAAATGAAACTATGTAAATATAGTTGTGATATTCATGTTTATAAAAAGAAACAATATAAAAGAGTATACAAAATGAATGTAGAAGTGTACAAGAGAAGAAACTCTCTTCCTTTTATATACACAGAACAGATCCCATGTCTCTGCGCAGCTGGTCCGACAAAATCGAATCTAATACCTTCCTGAAGTTTCTGCAATCATAAGTTTCAGATTAACATCATTGATGATAGGAATCATTCTATTCACAACATTTACTAATCGAAAGGCTCAGCAGCCAACGCTGTACACTGATCTTTCAACTCGTGTCCACTTCAAGCAAACAAAATTTTTTTTTCGAAAAGTCATCAACGCCAAATTAGCGGTTAAAAACAGTTCACAAAAAAAACAAACTAAAACGATTCATCTAAATCCACATCTACACTTAAAGCTAGTTCCCATATCCCTACCTTATGACCCAACTGAACAAAAAAAGCCTAACTCCTCAATATATTTCGGATTTTGCATATTTCTTTTCCCACCCCTCTCAAATTTTATTTGTTCGTGAGCGTGTGTCTTTATTTTTCTCCTCATGAAAATGTCGTTAGTTTCCAAACTAGGAAATTAAAAAGTTTGCAAGGTTGTCTTGATATGTACTGCAGAGATAATATTACGTTGAGATTAGTTACGCATAGATGCGCATCTTACTTCTATTAATATTTCTCTGTTTATAATATGTTACGCCTTTTAACCCTTTCAACCTACTACTTATCACATTATGAAAATGATTTAAAGATGGTGAATTTTTCTTTAGGCATGTTGAGCGTTAAATCTTGAATGTTATAGTATTTTATATATTTTAAAGCAAAAAAATATGATATATTGGTTTGACAAATAAGAAGAGCAGCCGAAAATTAAATGTTCCAGAAAGTTCCTCAGAATGATTAATATTAACACATCATCTATAATATTTAGCAGGCTTACTAAAAATAGGTGCAATTTTAACGATGCCTCAGAATTTCAGTTTCAGCATATATTCATAATATGACTAATTAATTATTGCATATAATAAACAATAAAAGATCCTATTTTTTTTAGTTATTACGCTTAGAAAACTACCTCAAAATCTGATTACTATATGAAACCAACTTACAATGTACAAGAAGATTAATTGTTTTGTATTTAGTTTATAATAATTTCATATTATAGTTTCTACTACAGGTTCATGGATATTAATTCAAGAATTATGGACCTCCAACACTTATTAGTTTGAAATAACTTGTTCACCAATTTCCTATGGTGTACTGATAATCTATTTAACTCCTGCAGGCAATGAAAGTGGCTGTTGGAGAGAGTGGAAGGCCTGCTCTGGTTGCGGGTAAAATTCTGTGTGAAAAATTACCAATTTCAACAACTAGTTAGTTATGTCAAATGTATTTTTATATAATCTTTATTTGAGTGAAAAAGGGTTAGAAAGGTCCTTTAAGGCATAAACTAGCATGTTCTTAAAATTTACCTACTTGGCAAAAAAAAAGTGCGTGTTGAGCAGTATTTGCCAAATATGTATTAGTTAGTATACTAAGAAAATATTAATTTTTGTTTAGTTTCTTTACTAACATATCTTTTTAAATTAACATATATTTCATATATTTCATATACAAAATATTCAGTAAGTCCGCTTTTTATATAAAGATTGTTTCAAAACGGCCAAATAGGTCTCTGCAGTATCTACGCTAGATTATACTCAAAACAGCACATCTTTATTAATGATAGTTTTGCTTATACAACTTCATGAATGGATACATCATATCGTTTACTAATAATAAGCAATAACTTGTGTGTACACTCAGTTAACTATTATTATAACGACTTTACAATTCTCCTATAAAATCATATACTTTTAGAAAACAGAAGAAAGCACACGTTAATAAGAGACCAAGTACCACAATACTAAAAACTTCTGGCAAACAAAAAATCCAGGCATCACTGGGATTCAAACACCTTCTCTACAAAAACGTTTACTCTTTCTTGTCATTACTTACTGTCTTGCCTTCTGCAACAGTTTATACACCCGTGCACTGTAAAGCTAAATTTTCAGGCTGTGCCTGAAAAAAGAAGAGATCTGTCACAAAATATTTTTCACACAAAATTTTTTTACACTACTTTCTTGTTATTCCGAGTTTCTTCACTTCCCTTCGATTTGGCGGTTCCTTTTTCCTTCTATACAAGCAACATAATCTTCATACATTGATATAAATTATTCTTTTGTTCACCACTCTCACTTCATTCATCACAATTTTTAAAAATGTCACATTTAATGACTGATGAAGTATTGGATTTTAATAGTGTGTTAACAGCAAACACACTTTCTAACGGAAAACAAACTTCCAACAAATCATCTACGCCGCTGTCATCTTCTAATAAAGAACTGGTGTTTTCAGAACTTGAAAAACAAATGAATATGAATGCTGCTCAAATACCATTTCATTTCCAATTAACAACTCAACAAATTCAGTGTCAGCAGAAAACACACACAGATATCCAGCTTTCCAATGACATTATTATAGAACCCAAATCACAGTCAGGCCCAGAATTACGTTTGCAATCTCGAGATAGATCTCAACTTGGTGGCAATAGCATCGGTAGTTATGATTCTTCCCCTGAATCAAATTTCCCTTATACACCTGTTGATTCTTTAGAGTCGTGCACAACCGATTCAACTATTGGTAATGATATAGTGAAAGGTATTGATGATAATAGTATATTTAAAAATGATATTTTAGATGAGGACTTTAACTGTAAAGTTGACACTTATATCAATAGCGCAAACACAAATACAAACACAAATCAAACCAATGATAGCGATATTTTGCTGAATAAATCAATGCCATTGAATTTGGATCAAAGGTTTATACTGGATGATTTTGCTATAGATGAAGAAATAGAAAAAATAGTTTCTGCTCCAATAGAAGGACGATTCGAAGATATGTACCATCCATCTCATGCACAAGGACAAGAAGAAGGAAAAGCGCAAATACAGACACAAGTAAAAACAAAATCAAAAGCAGAAATGAAAGAAGAATCAGAATTACAACCACACAAGAAACCACACAATAGAATACAAAATGAAAATGAAAATGAAAATGAAAATGAAAATGAAATACAGATTCATGTATCAACAAAACAAAAACAACATCACCCTAATTCAACTAAAATTGAGCAATCTTTGAAAAGAACCCATAGTAACATAGAAAATTCTAAATTTGATATTCTTTCTAACAAAAAAAAATCCAAAACAAACCTTCAATTGAATGAAGAGAACAAGTTTTTGAAATGCTTTTCAGCATTAAGGACTAATTATTTATCATTATGTGAATCATATAATGAAATGGTTGATAAACTAACAGCTGCTGAAGAAGAAAAGAAAATTCTACATGAGAAATCAAAAAGTTCAAATAACACAGAAAAAGAACAATGGAAAATTGATAAGGATCGTTTTCTTTTAGAAAGAGAAGATATGAAAGCAATGTTAGACGGTTTACTTCATGAAGTCACGATATTAAGACGCAGGGAAAGAGAAAGAGAAAGAGAAAGAAAAAGAGAAGGACAAATAGAACGGAAAAATAAAAATCTATTAAATTACTAATTTTATTTAATTTCTATAATAATTTACTAATCAAATTATATCCCATGTATGGACATTATTACAAATAAGCCTGTAAATTTATAATCAAACATAATATTAATAAAAATCTAATGCTACAGACCGCTTCTCCATTCACGAAGAGATAATTTTAAAATAAATTTCCTACCTAATGCATAAATCGCCCCTAGAATTGCAAATGGTGGGAAAATAGCTTGAAACCAATTCCACCAAGTATTTATTACAAATGAATAGCCATTGCTCTTATTTATTTCTAATCCTGGCATGTTAGATTTAACAAAGTTATCAACATTCTCCCTTAAATCATCCAAACTACCGTCATTTTCAATGACATAATCACTTATTTTTGCTTTGTCTGATACTTTTATTTGAGAATTTATACGATTTATTGCTTTTTCTTTAGTTAATTCTTGATTTCTATTCAATAATCTATTCAGTTGATTTTCATCATCACAACTGATAGTTAAAACACGAGAACATAGCCAATCCATTCCACTTTCAAAAAGTAAAGGAATATCAAGAATCAAGACTGGTTGTTTGTCTATATAAGCTTTTAAAATTAAATATAAAATTCTCTTTCTAATTGCTGGATGCGTAATTGAATTTAATTTTTTTAACTCTTCTTCATGAGCAAAAACAAAAGCTCCAAGTACAGCTCTATTAAGTGCTTCTGATTCTTCGTCTATCAAGTTTGGAATTAATGGAGAAAAATGTTTAACAATTGCATTGTAACCTGCGGTATTTGGTTCAACGACATCTCTAGCGATCTTATCTGCATCTATGACTGGAATATGGTAATCGTTTGCAAAGTATTGGGAAACTGTAGATTTCCCAGTGGCTATTCCCCCTGTCAATCCTAATATAAGCATATTACTATGGGAATATACAACAGATAAAGGACTGAATAAAGGGGTCATGAAAAGTGATAAAACTTCTGATACTTCTACATACGCATTATCGGCGAGCGTAAAATACGGGTTTCTAAATTAATCATGTGCTTTACTTTTTTTTTTACTTCTTCTTGGTTATTTGGAGACGGCGTTCATCGACACGATAGGTAATTACATATATCAACTTTTATGAATGTAGAATAACTAAGAAGAAAACATAATCATATAGTTTTTTTGCTGTAAAGATCGAACTGCGCTTGCCATATACGTCAGTGTTTACTTAAATGCACACAAAAAATCTTAAAGCATGAAAAGGTCATTGGTTTATTATAACGACCAGTGGAGATCAACAAATTTATCCTATTACTTCAATTCTATTTTCACCGAAAAGATTTTATTATATTGCAAATCTAGCTTCAATCACGGTGAGAACATTTGAAGTATTTTTCAACACTGAAATGAGTTGAGCGAAAACCAACATGGCACGCAGAAGCTAAACGAAACTATAGATTATTGGTTATCAGAATCTAGCTACTTAAAGCTCTACACTGCTTTTGGCGCTATAGATTTGAAATATTGAGAAATCTTCATCAATGAATGAAGATAAAATTCTACTACTGAAAAAATGGTTAGAGACGCCGGCTGATAATGACAAAACTAAAAAAAGAGTTTCCATTTCTAGTAATTTACAAGTTATCAACGATTCTGAAATGGGGAGGTGCATTTTAATAAAAAAAACAGTTGAAAATAGAACGAATATTATAAAGATACCGAAACTTTTTTTACTCAATTATGTAACTGTTTTAAAATTTATGTCATTTTGGAATGTTGAAATCTTTAAGTTTTTAAAAGAAAAAATAATCAATTTTGATGTCAAAACCTTTGAGACGAAACAGGATGAAATTACCCCCATATACTCCAACCTAGATTCTAAAAAACTTTTGAAGTTAACCTCACATCAAATATTGACATTTTTTATTTGTTTGGAATACAGAAGAGGTGAAAATTCTTTTTGGTATCCGTTGCTTCGCTGTTTCCCTGAATTGCATGAATACAATGGAATACCAATGACATGGAACCTAAAAAATTCTTCTGAATTAGATAAAAAAATATTTGCTACACTGCCTAAACAAACTATTAAACATTCAGAAGAACAAATTAATCAGTTTTATAAAGATATTGATCAACTTAAATCCATTTTTGCTGATTATGAATTAAATATTCAATATGATGAATATTTATGGGCATGGTTGGCAATCAATACGAGATGTCTATATTATAAGCTACCAAAATATTTACCAGTCACTGAGTCTAAAGATGCAGAAGCAAGCAATATTTCAATGGTCCCATTTGTTGACTATATTAATCATCGATCTCAGCATTCCAACTCAATTGCTCAAGTAAATGAAGGAGGTTATGAAGTTTTAACTACAAGGAAAATTGAAACAGGAGCTCATTTGTGGTTCACGTATGGACCTCATAATGATGACTTCCTTCAATGTGAATACGGATTTTCAATATCACAATTAGAAATTATAAAAGAAGAAGGTAATTTTAGATTTACAAAATTCAATTGTTATAATACTGTTGATTTATCTGAAATTATATTAAAACTTTTAAGTAATCCAAAAAAGAAAAACGTTGTTGAATGGCTCAAACAAGTTGGTTATTATGATGATTATACATTAGGTGTAGAAGATACTATAGAAAAGGATAATAAACTTGATATTATTGTCAAACCATCATATCGTACAAGAGTTGCATTAGCATCACTAATTGAAAATGATAATGATTTTAAATTTAATGAAAACCAAGCTTCTTTTATATGTCCTTTAAAATTAGAGAAATTTTATAAAGGATTAACTTATGGTGAATATTATGAGAAGACAGAATCAGTATTACTTAAAAAGATTCTTCGCAAGCTTGCAATTGATATTAATAGTAGATTAGAAATTCTTTCAAATATGAAAAAAGATTTTAACGAGAGTATTAAACTTCATGTTTCTGAAAGATTACTATCGAATCAACTTTTTTTAATAAATTCTTTTTAACTATATCATATAGTCTATACTAAATTAAACGCATTCATAAGAACAGAAAGTAAAGTAAAAAAATAAAATAAGGAACAAAAGTGAAAAAAACAAAGAATAAAAATATTAAATAATTTTTTAGTAAATTTGATAATTGTATGTACAAGAGAAAAAAAAAGGCGATATAACAATCAAATGTATATTTTTAAGTAACAAGATAATTTAACCCCCAAACAATGTAGAAAATAAATGTTTTTTATTTTATTATTGACCAATAGGATTACCAATCTGAGTATCCTTTTCCACCATCACCTCTGTCATTTCTACTACCTCTGCTTCTATCATTTCTATCATGACGCTTGTAATTGTTGTTTCCGTCATTTCTACCGTTTCTTGACCAATCATTTCTCTTTGAATTTCTGTTATTGTTACGACCATCAAAGGAGTTTGAACGTGAGTTATTTGGGCGTCTACCAGTTAATTCATAGTAATCTTCAAGCCTTCTCCAATCTAAACCCATTTTGTCTGCCATTTGATAAGATATTCTCAGTTTTTTTGAAACATCATCTTCATCTTCATCCTCAGAAACATGTTCACCTGATAATTCAGAATAAGCCTTAGCAACATCAATTGCAAGTCCAGTCAAATTTAACCTTGCGACCTTATTTGGAATGTTACGATAGTGAGTTAAAGATTTAAATAAAGTTTCATCTAAATCAAGGTATGATCTAGTTTGATCTTTAATTTTATCAGCAACTTCAAGAGCTTCTGGTTCAGAACTGTCAAATGCAATAACTTCATTAAACTTGTTACCGTTTTTCTTTAATGCTTGGACAAAAGGTTCTTCTAATTTAGCAGTGAAAAGTAAAGCATCACCTTGTTTACCTGCACGACCGGTACGACCGATTTTATGAGTATGAGAATCAATTTCTGATGAAACACCAATTTGAATAACATGGGAAACATTTGGGAAATCCATTCCTCTTGCACCAATACCTGATGCAACAAGAATTGCCTTATCATTTTCACGGAAGAGTCTTTGAGAATTATCACGTCTACCTTGAGTTAACTTACCATGAAATGCTAAAACACGACGACGAGAATTTTCACCTTTTAAAATATCGGTCAATAATTTGGAAATGAAATCAACTGATGTAGTAGTACTCAAAAAAATAATTGGTTTAAAGTTCTTGTTATTAATATTATCTAAAATGAATTTGAAGGCTGCAACATAAGTATCAAAGATAGTTTCAGTTTGAACTAAAGTTTGAGAAATATTTTCATTAACTTCTTGAGTTTTATTACCAGTAACGTCTACAAATGGAAAATCATCACCGATTGCACGTTCAGCAAGATCAAAAACATCATCATTAACAGTTGCAGAAAATAACATTGTTTTTGGTTTAAGGTCAGCATTAGCATCTTCTAAACCAGGAATTGGTTCACGAATTTTAACTAATTCATCAATAATTTTATTAATATCTTCTTTGAAATTACCATTTAAAAGTTCATCAGCTTCATCAATAATAATATTTTGTAAATGTTTAAAAGAAGTACGGAATTTTGGTTCATTTTCTAACATATCCATGAATCTACCTGGAGTTGCAACAACAATTGGTGGAACTTCTTTACTAACAAAATATGACATGGTTGCTTTATATGGAGTTTGACCAATAACTAAAGGAATCAAATCATGGTTTGCAGGTAATCTCGATCTTGTTGGATAACTTTTTCTTGAACTTCTTGGACCTTTCGGAAAACTAGCAATACATGATGACCATAAATCAGATAATGATCTACGAGTTTGAAATGCTAAATCACGAGTTGGAGAAAAAACAACAGAATTAACGTATCTATCAGCCTGTTTGATATTTTCATCCTTTAAGGATAAAACAGAATGAATAACAGGAATACCAAAGGCAAAAGTCTTACCAGTACCCGTTTTAGCACGGACAACAATACCGTGTTTAGATGTAATAAACTCATTAATACATTGCTCTTGAACAGGAGTTAAAGTTGGACCGACATTTTTAATAAAAGCTTTCTTTAACGCATTATGAATGTTTGTTTCTTCAATAACATTGGAAGTAATGATTTTTTTGGGATGGTCTTCAACAACAGGAGAGCTGGCAGGAGAGCTGACAACTTCTTCCAATTCGTCTGAACCTTTTGTAACTTTTTCAAAATGGTCTTTGATATCACTGGTGTATAATCTACGTGCAGTGAATCCTCTGAGAGCCACATTGTGGAGTGGGACCCAGGTCTTGTTCAACATGGTAAGAGCAGCAGCCATTTTAAAATATGCTTATGCTGTTATCAATAGAGTATTTCAAGAAACTGTTCTATAAACAGACCTTACACTAGTCCCAGATAGGTTTTTAATTACACTGAAAAATTTTCATCATCTTAAAGAGGAATGCGAAAAGAAAAAAGAAATCGCGAAAATGCGAAAATGCGAAAATTTCACTCACGCCGCCAAACATGAATTCTTCAACTTCTTCAATAGATCAGATCCTCTGCCCATTTTGGCATAGTTCTGGCTTTAAAACTTTCTTTTTCCGGTCTCTGTCTGTTTGTTCTACACTCATCAGGATGTCTTCTATATACCTGGTACCGCTTTCACCAGTGGCACGGTTTTTGGCCACGCAGCTTACTTCAACAACGTCCAAACCGAGAATCATGCTACCCAAACATCTTATCAAACCATTCCTAAAATCCGATTCAACAATCACCTATATCAACAGGATATCCAACATGAATTTGTTTAAGAGAAAACACACGTATGCTACCTCAACGACACGACATTTACAGCGAATTTCAAGGCCAATCGAACTTGATTCTAAACCTAATTCTTCATCATTTAGCCAACCCACATCTTCAACGGTGACAAAACCAATATCACTTATAATACCCGCTTCACAATTAAAACCTATACTTGACCCATTATTTCAAGACAATTCATTCATACCACCACCGGATTCAGATATTGTTATTCTTAATCCATATTTTGGACAGGTTGAACAGTATATAAAAACAATCAAATCATTTTATTCAGACGAGGACATAAAGCCTAGAGTTTGGTCAGCGATTTCAACACATCTACTTACGAATAGTCCTGATTGGGGGGTGGAACAACGATATATCGGGGAATTAAAAATTTCCTATGTTCCTTTTGATTACAATGATTACAATGATTTAAATATAAATCAATTAATTGCTGATTCTAATCCGATTTTAGAAATATTAAATACTCCAACATTGTTACCACAAATTCAAACATATTTACAGTCTAATTTATTGTTAATTGAACAGTTGATTCTTGAAGCTGCATTATCACCATTGTTTAACCCTGAGTATCTATCTTCCTTTAAACTTAAACATATACAAACTTTAAATGATGAAATTGAAAATGAATTTGCAGAAGACAATCAAGATATTAATAATAATATTAAGGTTAAGAAGTTGATGTTACAAATCATTGAAGAATCAATAAAGGTTTTAAAGAAAAATGAGCTAATTAAATTTATGTCCACCAAAACACCAATTATCAACGCAACTTTATCAAAGGAAAGATTATTTAATATAGTTTTAAACACTATTGATAACCATAATATGATTGTAAATTTACATTCGAACTTAAATTCATATAATAATTTAATGAAGGCTAAAGAAAGTAAAAACAGTTCAGAACGTGATGTTAATTATGATGGTTATAATGAGAATTCTAATGATTTTGGTAGTGAAGAACATTATCCAATTCATCTAAGAAATCCAACTCGTGCAAATAAATTTATTCTTAAACAAGGTTTAGAGCATGATGTTTATACACCAACTAATAAAATGATGTGTGATTTATTATCTGATTCCAATCCGAATTTTATAAGATCACTTTAAACTCTAGACTTATGCGTGTAAATATATATATATTCAGTTTAGAGAACTTAATTATAATTAATGAAATAAGTTTCAATACACACTCGTGTATCGTGTTAAGTAAAAATATATATATAGTATAAAAAATATACCTTTAACGTAAAAGTATCGTAAATAAAAATAACAGATAAAAACACCAGAAAATCATTGCTCTTTACTAGAGTCTTTTTCATTTCCTGCGATTGTTGCGGTATTATCATTAAATACAGACGATGTGTTCATAGCATGTAAATTTAAATTACCAATATTTGCCATAGTTGACATATCCAATCCCATCATCATTGAATCATAATTATTTAAAGAACTAATATTATTCATATTGTTTAAATTAGTTATGTTACTCATATTATTGATGCGATTATTATCCATATTATTCATAGTGCTCATGTTATTCATACTATTAAAATTGTTCATATTGTTCATATTATTCATGTTATTGAAATTGTTCATATTTATATTCGTATTGTTGAAATTATTCATATTCATATCCATATTCATATTATGTATATTATTCATTGGTATGTTTCTCAGATCATTCATGTTCATTAAATTATCCAAATTCATATTGTTTAAATTGTTCACATTGTTATAATTATTACTATGATTATTCATACTATTAAAATTATTAATATTACTGAAATTATGCATATTATTAAAATTAGATAATGAGTTCATAGAATTATCAACCATCGAATTGAATCCATTCATATCTGTAAGTTCATTCATATTATTAAATCCAAATCCATTCAAATCATTGATTAATTTCATTTGACTCATTTGATTAATTAAATCCATTTGATTATCATTTTGAGATTTACTTTGTGATTGAAATTGAGATTGAAATTGTGGTTGAGATTGTGGTTGAGATTGGGGTTGGGAGTTCGCATTAATTGTACTAGTACTATTATCTAATGAATTCCATTGATTTAAATAATTCATGTATCCATTATGACCATTACCATTAACAGATGATGGAGAATTATTATCATTTGCCAATTTTCCCTTATTTGATTCAGTATATGCCACATTATCAATGACTTTTGAATTATCTTTGGTGATACCTATATTACCAACGGAAAATTCGTTTGATTTCAAAAAATTAGATTTTTTATTCTTAGTTTTATTTCTATTTTTGGTTTTGTTAGTATTACCACCGATAACTCTACCATTAGCTTTATCATAATTTCTGGTATCATTATTAATAGAATTTCCTTCCCTTTCTTGCGCTTCATTAACATCATGAATATTCCTACTATTATCATTTTCTTCATTAACAATTGATGCAACCATGTCGACATATTGAGAATGTGATTCTTCAATATGATTCTTTTTCGTATAACCGGGAAATGTTTGCGGGCGTTCATCTAATTCAACATTAATATTGATTGAATTTAGATCATTAAAATTAGATTGAGTTCTATCAAGAACTTTATTGGATTTATTTTTTTTAAATTTATCAAACTTTCCAAATGATTCAGGAGGAGGAGCTCCAAAGTTACTAAATGAAGAACCAGCATAAGCCATTGAAATTGAAACTGAATTATTATTGCTACTGTTATTACGAAAAGAATTTTCATTTTTTTTCATTTTTAGTTTCATTGATTCCTTTGATTTAATATTTAGGTTATTCTTCAAATTTGACTTGGGTATTGCTGGTTCAATTATTTCAAAACCAACTTCTCTTGGAATGATAAAGGATCCAATTAAATCAAAAGTATCTTTTTTATGGTTTTCATCATCAGCATGAATTTCAATTACAGAATCAACCCATTTTATGTCATCTGTATTTTCAAGAATTATTTTTTTTCCTAATACAATAATTGAAACCAATCTTAACAAATTATCATTGATTTTAGTGCTTGAAACAACTGGATTTTTAACATTAGTATCATTTTCAGTACTAGTAGTTTTCTCCTTTTCTATAGGTTCAGGTAACTCGCCAATCAATGCCAAAACAGACTCTGCATCTTTTCTATATAAATGAGAATCATTAAAATCAGTTAATAAATAACTGACCGGCTTAAATTCTCTCAATGCAACATCTTCCTTAAATAATCTTTGACGCATTGGTTTTTTTGCTAAAATTGCATTCAATGAAATATTTTCATCAATTAAATCTGGATTCAAATTATGAATAACATTTTTCAACATTTGTTGAATATTTGGCTTATCAAGGTATGCAATTAAACTATTGATCAAAGTTGCGAGTAAATAAGAAACTTCATTTGATTGTTTTAAATAAACTCTTGCAATTTCTCTTTCTTTAAACCAACAAAGTAATAATCTAATTACAGGTAACAGAGATGTGGAAAAAGACATTGAAAATTTTTGGTTTGTAGCAACAGGAGTGGCTGAATCATTATTTTTTATTACACTTTGAGTAACATTTTCATTATCAAAATTATTTTCACGACAAATTATAATACAAATTTTTAAGAAAGTTTCTAAATATCTGAACAAGAAATTTAAGTAATTTGAAATGACATCAGCTGATTGACTTAAATTTGACTCATTTGTATTATTTGAATCAATTAACAGTTCAAATCCACCTGTTAAAATAACTAGTTGTTTAAAATAAAAATCATTAAAGATTTGTTTATGGAAATCCAAAGTTGAAAGTAAATGATAAAAATCATTTTCAATTAAACTGATTGAATGACCGGAAATTAAATAACCAGATTTTAATTTCCATTTAGAAGGTAATAGATTATAATTAAATAAAATTAAAAATTGAGATTTTAATAAACCCAATCTATCATTTTTGGTAATTGAAGATCTATCTAAAGAGTTTAAATGTTCAAATTTTCTCAAAATTGAGTTTGTTTTTGGGTGTTTACTCAACAAATTGAGTAAATTTGAATAAGCAATTGTTAAAGGCGAAGAAGTTAATGAAGCTCTAATGAAATTGTAAACAACATTAAATTTATCATCCTTTAAATTATCAATAATTGCAATATGATTATAAGGATCACCCAAAGAAGGTAAGATCAATAATGACAGTTTGTAAAGTTCTATCGATTTTGAATAATTGTTATTATCTTCCTTTGAAATTGAAGTTGAAGGTAAATAAGTTTTTGCAATTAAAGTACGATATCTTGATAAATCACCAATAAATAAAACACATTTATGAGTTAAATAAATGATTGAAGAAACCAAATGATTTGAGCCTAAATCTAATAAAGGTAATCTTAAATCTTTATTTGAAGAAGTTGAATCTAAATCGATTTTCAAAGTTAAACAAAGTTTTTTAACAGGAATGAAAACGGATAAATCGTAAGTATTTAAAATTGACTTTAAAATGAAATAATAAAAGTCATAAGCCTTAGCAATGAATCTCACAAATCTATCAAACAATTTTCTATATTCAACAAAAGATTGGGAACTAGAATTGCTTGAATTGTTTGAATTAGTTGAGTTATATTTAAAAGATTTATTTGAATGTTGTCGTTTTGAATTAAAATTTAAATTTGAATTATCATTATTATCCTTAATAGATTTACTCAATTGATAGAAAGCAGATTGGAAATATTTGATAGCAGGATGATGGATTTCTATCCATACTTGGTCGACGATATTTCCAATTGATTTTGAATTCAGTTCATTATTTTCAACAACAGCAGAAATCGAGTTAGTTTTGTTGTATTCATCAGTCAAAGAATCAAGGATATAAGAGGTGAATTTGGAGTTGCAAAAGGAGAGAGTTCCTTGAAGTAAAGAAGAGTCAGTGACTGTGTTTGGATTGTTAAGGATATCACGAATAGTGGCTTTATTAGAAGCTATGATGGCTTCAATGTCTATATCGGACATATACATGGGGGTGGCGGAAACGGCAGTGGAATTTGCATCGTGCGGCACGGGAAGATCCGAGACCATAGCTGATACTAAGGACAAAGAAGCAGAAATAAGCAGACAGACCTATACGGACGGAAAAAGTGGCGTGGACGAAGACGGTCAGCAAAGAATTGTCATCAACAAACAACAGCAGGGTTTAACATTGTTTGCCAACTCTGCACTGAACTCGACTTGACTGGAAACCGTCCTCTGGAAAAGCGAAAAAGAGCGAAAAAAGCGGAAAAGAAAAAATTATGAGAAAATGAGAAAATATGGAAATTTACGGTCGATCGACGCAGCACGTTTGGTCACGTGATGCGCATCACGTGATGGTTACGTTATACAAGCTGTTTTGTTGAAAACAATCTGATCATGATTTATTCACATGTTCTAGAAACCATTAACACTTCTGTTTTTTCTTTTTTTCAGTCTTTCCATCCTCCATTTTTTATTCAGGCTTTTATTGTGCATGCTCTCTGCAATACTCAGGCTCGATGAATGGCATGCCATGTCCGGCAATCTGAGAGATCCTCCATCCTCTCGTATGCTGTCAACACAACTACTTATCGCCTCCTTTCTAGGCATTTTTGCAATTTCCGTTTTTGCCATGCTGAGAAACAGATTTCCACACATCTTTCTAGCCAGACTGTCGTATTTGAAACGCATAAACAATAGCAAATATGCCTCTACTCACACTTCTTCCAATGGCAATTCTTCCCATAGCAGTTCCGTATTTACTAAAGCGTTTTTAAATATATCTGATAAATCTTTCATTAACTCGATCATTACGTTACATAGAATTACAGATGAAGAAATTATTGATTTTGCAGGTTTAGATGCTTATGTTTTTCTTGGATTTTTCAAAATGGCAATCCGTTTATTATTTGTATGTTGGACATTTGCTGTCTTAATCATATCTCCAACTAGATATTATTTTACAGGTAATTATGATCAAGGTGACGGAGTAAATACGCTAATTGATGGTGAAGATCAACAACCATATTGGTATAATACTTATCTTTTAATTTATGTTGTATTCACTTATTTATTCACTTATGTTACGTGCCATTTTCTTATCAAACAAGCTAAAAAGGTGATTAATAAAAGACAAGAGATTTTAGGTAAGCAAAATTCAATTACCGATAGAACTATCAGATTATCTGGTATACCACCAGAACTCCGGACGGAGAAAGTTTTGAAGCAGACAATTGAAAAATTACACATTGGTAAAGTTGAAAAAATTGTCATCTGCAAAGAATGGAAAAAATTAGACTCTTTATTTAAAACCAGAATTAAAATTATTGAAAAACTAGAATTTTATTGGGCAAACTATATGAAAATCGATAGTAGTACCAATACTGGCCATTCAATAAACAATAGTATACGATTATCAGAAACAGGTCTTTATCACGATGATTTGGATGTTGATCAAGATGAAACGAGAGGAGAACAAAATTTTACCCAAATACCACCAAGTGCTGTTGCCAACTCAAACGATTTAGAAAATGGTTCAATGGACAATTCTCAATTTACATTAGAAAGTCGTAATAGTGTGATTTCAACAATTTCTGTAAAAGCACGTCCTCAAATTCGTATTGGATTCGCAGGTATTTTTGGTAATAAGGTTGATGCTTTGGATTATTACACAAACCAATTATCTGTAATTGATGAAGAAATTCAAAACGCTAGGAATTATCATTATCCTGCAACACCAACTGCTTTTGTTACAATGGATTCAGTTGCAACTGCACAGACTTTAGCTCAAGCAGTCTTAGATCCGAGAATTGGTTATTTAATTTCAAGTCCTGCACCTGCACCTGCAGATATCATTTGGGAAAATGCAACATTGCCTACTCATTCACGAAAATTGAAGATTTATTATATTACCGTTATTACTGGTATTTTAGGTGTCATTTTTATTTTTCCTGTTGGTTATCTTGCAACACTTTTGAATTATAAATCTATCAAAAAGTTTTGGCCAGCATTAGCAGACCTTTTGTTAACTCATGAATGGACGTCTAAAATTATCACTGATTTATTACCTGTTTATCTATATACACTTTTGAATGGTCTAATTCCATTCTTATACGTTTGGCTATCGTCAAAACAAGGGTTTATATCCCATGGCGAAGAAGAATTATCCGTTGTTTGCAAAAATTTCTTTTATGTTTTCGTGAATCTTTTCCTTGTTTTTACAATGGCAGGTACTGCATCTAATTATTGGGGTTATTTATCAGACTCAAAACAATTGGCTTTGCAATTAGCTCAATCATTACGTGGTTTAGCTTCATTTTATGTTGATACAATTGTGCTTCAAGGTATTGGTTTATTGCCGTTTAAACTATTACCTTTAGGTAGAATTTTCCAATTTATTTACTTTTCACTATCACACTCCAAAAAATCCAAATGTGATTCAAAATTTAATTTAGGTTATCCAACTGCAAGGGAAATAACATCACTATATCAACCTCCGGATTTTAATTTTGGCTTGCAATTACCTCATCCTTTATTGACTTTAGTTATTACATTAATTTATTCTGTTATTTCAACAAAGATTTTAAGTGCTGGTTTAATGTATTTCATAATTGGTTATTATGTTTATAAATTTTTATTAATTTATACTTATATTCATCCGCAGCATTCAACAGGTAAAGTTATGCCAATCATTTTCCGCAGAATCATTTTAGGTTTACTTTTATTCCAATTAACTGTTGCTGGTTCTTTAGTATTGGAAAAATCTTGGGTTTTAGCAATGTGTTTAGCTCCTTTACCATTGGCCACATTAATGGTATTATGGTATTTTCAAGAGAAACTAAAACCATTGAGTGTATTTATTGCATTAAGAGCAATTGAAGTTGACGAAAATGAGACTAAAAACACAGAAAATGATTTGAATTCTTCAACTACAAGTGTTAATCCTACATTTTCTTCAACAATGAGAACATTGAAAAAGCAACCAAATAGATATTCAGATTATGAAAATAACTCTTTGATAAATGATGATAGTACAAACGTTTCAAATATTTGGAGGAATACAATTTTCAATGATTCAAGTGAAAATATAAGTGAAGCTTCAGTAAATGGATTTCCAAAATCTATAGTTGTGACAAATTTGAAAACTACTGCGACAATCGATGAAAGACGTGAACAGAATCAATATTATGATTATCCGCCGCTAGTGGGCCATCTCGAGGGTCCATGGATTGGCATTGAAAATTCCGAGAATAAAAACATCAACAATAATAATAGCAATGATACATTGATTCTAGTATGGACTAGTGACGGTATCGTTCGAAAACGAATCACTGACGAGACAAGTCAGACAGGTTTACAAAATTAACAGATCTGTTTGTATATTTTAAGAGAATACACAAAAGTTTTATAATTTATACTCTAAATTTCACCTAGAATATACTCCGCTAATTCTTCTAACATTCTTATACCTACTTTGAACATTTTCCAATCATCCAATCCAATTTCTCTTACACTGATCCCCCAAATTGCAGATGCTACAAAGACTATAACAATATGAGAGAGTACAATTCTTGTAAGCTCACTCATGATAACAACACCTGCGACTCTGTAATAATCGTTTGAAGATTGTGACTGCGTTTGTAAATGTGCTGGTACAGGAGATGTTATTCTCCTTGCATATTTTCTTCTTGTATTTTTCTGATCGATAAAAACAATGTAAATAGCTTCGATTAGTAAAAGTAAATGGACTATCCTAACCAAGAAACGAGTTGCATGTAAAATAGGTGGGTCGTATGGCCAAAGTAACATGACTATGGGAAAAAGTTTGATTATATTTGAGATCAAAACGGTTGTAACGATAATCTTGAATATTCGTTTAAAAGACATTGAAGAGATGTTGGAAAATTCACAATTGGAAATTCGTTGATCTATATTACGTGTGTGTTCGGGATTGGATGTGTGCTTTTCACGATTTGTAGGTTTGCGTAATCGTAAATGTTGCAATTGTGGACCATTAAATTGTGGAATTAAAGATGGAGATGGTGATCGTGATGGGTTTGATGACATGCTTATATCCATTGCGCCCAGTGGATTATTGGCTGAATTTGATGATGATGATGATGATAAGACCGCTTCTTTAGAAAATGGTAGCCATAGAAGACCAAAGTACGAAAGACTTAAACAGAGTAATAGATTTTGCAATAATGTAGTTGATAAAAAATAAAGATATTGGATAGGTCCTTTAAGAACTAATGATATGATTAACGATGTTTGATCAGATTTTTCTATAAAACTTTTCTCTTGGTATGCCCATGTAACATAAACTTCAAAAAGCAACATAAGTAAGCCTAATCGGAAAATTAATGGTGTTAAAGGTGTGGAGGAAGACGATGTAGATAATTCAGTTGTATTTTTGTATGTGCTTATCGAAATAGA
Source organism: Pichia sp. NRRL Y-12824 (assembly GCA_030560915.1). Taxonomy (NCBI): domain Eukaryota; kingdom Fungi; phylum Ascomycota; class Pichiomycetes; order Pichiales; family Pichiaceae; genus Pichia; species Pichia sp. NRRL Y-12824. The sequence goes on along the minus strand of JAKTWG010000092.1, from coordinate 10,516 downwards.
TGACAATTGTTTAGTAATCTTTTGTTTTCTGGCTGCTGTTCGTCCAGGATTTGACGATGACGCCAGAAACAAATTATATACAGTGTGTCGGTATGCACAAGGCTTAATCAATATCAAATCAATAAACAACAACACATTGTCATATTCAATATATTTATCTGCAATATTGTTGCAATGTTGACATAATGACAATCTGATATGAGATTCACCATATTGTTCGTAAAGAGCAGGTAAAAAGCTCCCGCAATGGATGCAGATGTACGGTTCGTAGCCCGTCGACTGCTCTATAGAGTCCATGTATACTTGATTTGTCGAAATAAAACCCTTATAAAAATTGAAAAAAGAAATCATAAAACCACTACAACATTTTCACGAGTTCGATTCATGATCGATAAAAACCATTTTTTTGGTTCTTTGTTTCCATTTTGTTCTTTTTTCTCCATTTCTTTTTCTGGGTGAAGCAGAACAAGAGCCTGTTCACATTTCATACACGGTACAAAACTATCATGTCTGGTAGACAACAAGTGTGTAAGTTTTATAAACAAGGGAGATGTCAGTACGGTAACAGTTGTCGATTCTACCATCCACAACAGTCTGGTTACGACAATAACTTCAATAACAATAACAACAACTATTATAACAACAATAACAGTAGCAGCAGTTATGGAAATAATAATTATAATAATACTAATAATAATAAAAATTATAACAATGGGATTGGCAATTACAATAATAGTCTGAACAACAATAATCCATCTGCAAATACACTTGAAACCCCACAACAATTTTGTGATCCAAGATCAATGGATCGCCGTGAAACAGAAATAAGAAACGATATGACTGAACTTTCAGAAATTTTGACTGTAAGTAACCATGTTTTTACATCGTATTCACTAAAACCACCAGCTAGTATGAATTTAATTTCCAATAGGGATGTCTCATTTGAAGAAGATAGGGTTCAATATTATCTTGCGCAAAGTACAAATTCTGTTCCTCAATATCAACAGCAAATGTCCAATAGGTACACAGATATGAAAAGTTCCGTAGATTTTATTAAATCAAATACACAAAAAGCTGTCAGATATCTTCAACTTTCTCTTCAAAATCCAAATTCAACACCCAAACCATTTATTCCACCAGTTGATATAAATGCAGTACCTTCTTACCAAACATTTTCTGGATCCACCAACAGTATATTTGGAAATTTTGAGAAATCTAATTCAATTAATAGTAATCCTTTTGGAGGACAATCTAATCCATTTGGAGCGTCAACGTCGACTTCATCAGGAGCATTTGGATCCTCAGGTTTTGGATCTTCAACTTCGAATAATGGTGGGCTAGGTGCATTTGGAAATCAGTCTTTAAACTCATCTCCATTTGGAAACTTACAAACAAATAGTGATAATAATATTGCTGGAAATTCCGCATTTGGAAGTTCAGGATTTGGAGCCAAACCAGCAGGTGCTTTTGGATCCACCGGATTTGGCACATCTACATCAACATCTGTTACATCGAATCCATTTGGGGCATCTCCATTTTCTTCATCTAATACTACAAATACGACAAATACATCGAATCCATTTGGTGCATCTGCTACATCAGCAAATAATACTAAGCCATCACCATTTGGAAGTTCCGGGTTAGGAAACTCAGGATTTGGAAGTTCAGGATTTGGAAATCAAAATACAACAAACAACACAACATCTAATCCATTTGGCGGTACAACGTCAACAAATATGGCAAGCCCAAGTCCGTTTGGAAATACTGCTGCATCTAATCCATTTGGAGCATCTGCATCGACACAATCGAACCCCTTTGGAGGTGCTGTATCAAACACATTTGGAAACATACAAGGACAACAACAGAATACATCCCCGTTTGGAAATTCAGGTATGCAAAGTAATGTAGGTTTCAAACAATGCGATGTAGGTGATGAGCAAACTAAAATTGATGACATAGGTGGTCAAATTCTTGAAATGTTTAAAGTTGATACGTTTGTTTTGGGTAAGGTTCCTGACATTCCACCACCTTTAGAGTTATGTTAGACTTTTGTATAATAAAATTACATTTATAGATCTATTTATTAATTATGCGGACTGCGTATGTCGTAATGCATCTTTATATGCTTTAACTATAACTGACACTTGTTCATTTGTTATATTGTATGCGTCACGATATACTTTCAGGGATTCTTTTAATACTTGATTTTGAGTTTTTGTACCATTACAAATATTACCTAAGTCCTCTTCCATATCTTTCCTCATAAATGGTTTTGTTAGTGAAATATCTTCAAAACCAAGTTTACTAAATCCATCAGCCAATCCATAACCCAAAACTGTTGGCTGCAGACACTCTCTTGAACTTTTACCAGATCCCGTTTTGACTTTAATAATATATTCTCTCTGTAAAATTTTATCAATATGATCTGCAATTGTTGCATCTGTTCCAATACCATTTGTATCCATTAATGCAATCAACTCAGTTTCTGTTAATGGTTGAGGGGGTGATGTTTCACCCGAACCAATTTTAGCTTCTGCTATTGTTACATGTTCACCTATAACCAAGTCAGGTAAATGTTTGTCTGAATTTTCCCAACTATGATACTTAAAAATATCCAAAAAGTTAGTCTCAAAAACAACAGTTCCTGAAGTTTTGAATAATTCAGTATGCCATCGAACACAAATTGTTGACAACGAACCCTTTGCATCTAACGAACAACATGCTAAAAATCTTCTAACGATATATTCATAAACGTTCTTTTCTTTCCCTGTTAAATTATTTGCAAACCCCACAGGATGAATTGGAGGATGAGCTTCATCATCATGTTTACCTCGACGTGGAACTCTAAATTTTTTATTTGACTCATCTAATAACATGTTTGCATAATCTCCCCATTCTGGAGATTCTGTTTGCATTGAAATAAAATGTTTCAAATCCATACTACGAGGGAAACTATCTGTTTCTGTACGTGGATAAGATATGAAACCTTTTGTATATAAATTTTCAGCAGTTTGTAAAGTATCTTTTGCACTATATTTGAAATATTGTGAACAAGCTTTTTGTAATTCAACGGTTGTTAATGGAAAAGGTGCATATTTACTAGTTGGAGAGGTTTTTACTGATTTTACAACAACATGTTCACTTTGATTGTTAATGCATTCTTGATAGATACAAATAGTTAATAATCTATCAAATAAATGATAACGATCCCAAGAAAATGTAAACCTTTTCCTTCCTTTTTTTAAAACTAAATTAATGTACCAAAATCCTTCACTTTTAAAATATTTGATACGTTTAAATCTATCGACAACAAACCCTAATGTAGGAAACTGGCAATTTCCATAACTAATTAATTTATTTTCCTTTTCTTTCTTTTTATCAGTTGAATTTATATTAGTTTTCAATACCGATCGAAAAGATTCGGTTAATAACCTTGTAAAGCAATACCCCGTTCGTAAGTCCACTTCCATTCTAGTACTAACAGCATCTATGGCCAGCTTATCCAATTTAACTGGATTACAAGCGGCTTTATAAACATGAGATTTTTCAAGATGTGAAAATCTAGCACGATAAGTGGTATCCAAATTAAAATAAGAATTACCACGTTGTGCCTGACACATAATTTCCCAACCAATATATTCACCTTCACGATCACAATCTGTCCATATCATTAAAACGTCGGAATCCTTTGCAAGGTTTGATATATTTTCAGCAATTTTCTTCGCATCTTCACTTGAAAGTTGATCAAGCATAGGACACGTAAATAAAGCATCATTTGGAATTTTGCCCCATCCATACTCAGGAGGTACTTTTTTCTCTAAAATATGACCCGAAACAGCAGTCATAACTACATCACAATCTCCCCATTGTGGGAATCGAAATTTAAACGTGTAGTTTTTAACATACTTATTTCGGGTATCGTTTGTTTGAAAATGATTATTGGAAAGAGATGCAGCAACACCTTTAGAAATCTTGTTTTTTTCTGCAACACAAAGAACTTTCATCCGCTGATAAATGTGGTGGCTTATTTGTCAAAATAATGTATTAAACAGAAAGAAAAGGCACGTATTGTGACAACATGAAAAACGCGTTTCCGTTTTAGGATTTGTTGATCGATTTCTCAAATTCAACTTTTTTCTCTATGAGAGATTTATTTTGTTTGCAAACTAAACAGTCAGTATATTTGATCATATTATAGTACTAGATGACCGCACTAAAACCTCTGAGACGATTCAGTTCAATATCTAGTCACTTTTCAGAATCTTGTTCTGCACGCTTCCCACCAAACGAGGCGCATCTTTTGCAAGCAACGACGATTAAACATCTGCATTTCAAAGGACTTACAGGATACGAAGATGCTTCTAAATTACAAAATGAGATAGTTAATAAACATCTGGACTTTAAAATCAATCATAAAAATTCACGTATCATATGTCCGATGTATCCAACTATACTTACATTTGAATTTTATTCAGTTTACACTGGTGGGAAAAGAGAACGTAATCTACGGAAAGCCACAAAGATCCCTATGAGTGATGTTTCAGGAACTGGATTGACTACTGCTGGTGTGCCATATGTGCATACTGACAGGGGTGGGCAAGTGACATATCATGGACCGGGACAACTTGTTGCATATTTTATATGGGATTTAAAATTGTGGAAAAATTTAACATCTAGATGCTTTGTAAATTTTATTGAACAATGCAGCCTGCAGACAATTAAGAAGACAGGGGTACGTCATGTGTGTACTACAGAAAATACGGGTGTTTGGGTATCTTCTGAGAACGAGAGTTTGAAGGAAAAGAAGATTTCTAGTGTTGGATTAAATTTGAAAAGGAATGTGACTTCTCATGGATTAAGTATCAATTTGAATCCAGACTTAAAGTTTTTGAATAATCCTGAATTTGTAATGTGTGGATTAGATGGATATTTTCAAACGAGCATAGAGAATGAGATTGGTAATACTGATGAGTTGGATGTTGAAAAATTAGGTGATTTGTTATGTGATATAGTCAAGGAACGTATGGATTCGTGTATGATGAATTCAGAAGATAAGAATAAATTTAAGTTGTATATAGAAAAGCATACATTTGACAAAATACCAGATTTTAAAAATAAATATATAGAGTTATAAATATAGACGATTATGAACCTAGTTTAATATAATTTTCGATTTTCCAGCAATTTCTCATTGTTATCCCATTAACTTCATAGTCTGAATTAGTTAAAACTGTGTGCCTGATATTAACTGTATTATTCTTAATATCACTTGATGCCGAATCTGGTAATGCATTCAATAAATTAGACAAATCCCATGTTTCTTTCCTTGAATCATAATCTTTTGAGAACAGACCAGAGTTTGTTTCCTCAAAATCTGAAATCATTTCAGCTTTTGATTTGAATTTGATTTTATTGTTTGGGTTTATTTTTATTTTTTCACCAGTGTTTATAGTTGGGTAATTATAATTCTCTATATAAGTACCATATTTTAAATCCAATGAAGGTTTTTGGATTTCTGTTACAATATTACCGAATTTCCAATTATTTAATAATCTTTCACATCTTTCTTCAATTGACATATCTGGAAAAGTTGAAATTTCGGGTATGTATAAATTAGATATCACTGCTTTAACCCTATCAAATCTTGTACTAAAAAATGTAGTTAATCTAATAATATAAATTGCATAAATTTTATGATTTTTATTTGATAGTAATTTGTAAATTTTTAAAAGATTTGAAATTGAATCATATGACATTTTTTCACTACCTGTTAATGAATTTTTAACTAAACTTCGAACACCTGGAACTAAAGCTTCTAAATAATATCTTAAAGAGACAAAGGTTAAATGAATCAAAATCAACATTTCAATATCTTCATCAATATAACTATAATTTGTTAAATTAACTAAATCAAATGGAAAAATTTGGTACCATTCATTAACCATTCTAATTAAATAACCTTTATCATAACCTAATAAAGTTTTAGGTTCTTTATAAAGTTTAAAAAATTGAGAATGTTTTTCTAAGAAAATATTCAAATTAATATAACTTGTTAACCAATATCTTTTATTAAAATTTTTAATTTTATGAATTTTCAAATTTTGTAAATGGACGTAAACTTCATGCAAAATTTCAGGATTGTAATTTTGCATAATGATATATTTTGCATATAATAATAAATGTTTACTAAAAGTTCTAACAATATCTAATTGTTCACTTTTATTTCTATCATTTTCATTAATCGTAATTGAGAACATACCAGCTGTAAAAGTACCGATATACTTAATACATTGTTGACTCTGTTCCACACTTATACTTTGTCTATAACCAGAATTATAATGATAAATTGTAGAACATCCCAAGATAATAAATCCACTTAGTAAAATTTCTCTTTGAGGTGCAGTGAACCTATTATAATTACAAACATATTGATTATGAATTAAAGAAGTTAAATCGGACAAAATTTCAACTGATAATTTTTCACATAACCCACAAACATTAATTCTCAATTCCTCATTCATCAATGGTAATATTGTCTTTTGTTTACATAAAGTATTTTTGACAACATCGGCAACAAACAAAATCATTGATTTTTGAACCAATTTACTAAACAACAATGCAAAATTTAATTGAACTCTATAAACTTTTTCAAAAAATGCATCTATATCAAAAGGACCAAAAATTTTGAAAAGTTTTGGAATTGAATTTATAGAAATATGGTGAAACGTAATCATTAATTTCTTTAGGAATGGATCAAACCATTGAAGTTCTGCTTGTCTATGTAAGTTAAAAGTTTTATTAACTAATTTGGAATGACCTAAAGATTCACCATTTTCTTGATATCCTTCCTTTCTGATTGAAAAATGTTCAGCAGTTGAAGTGTTAAATTTAGATATTGTTTCATCATCATTAAAGTTATTTTCGTCACATTCTGAATACATACCTGGAGTTTTTAATATATAATCATCTTGATTAGTTAATTGATTTTTATATTGAACATAATCAAAAAATGGTTCAGGAGGTAAAGGCATGTTAGTATCAAGATATGAATCAATAATATAATTTTTTAAGACAGAGTTAGAAATATCAGGAGGTGTCTGGAGTTTATGTTGATATTCATTATCAATTCTTGGGGTATTAAGTTTGACGTATGGTTGATCAGGTAATGATTCTTCATATGAAATGCTTCTATTTCGGGAGGCTTCGGAAACTGTCATTTCTAAATCAATTTCTGTATTACTTGGCGTGTATAAACTTATTCCATTGTATTCAGATTCTGTAGCTTCATATTTTTTCCATGTTGGATTACTATAATCATAATCAACAAAAATCGAGGGACCAATAAGTTCTGTTTCGTTGTTTGAATGCTTGTAAACAAAAGATGTAATTGAACTAGGGCTATCTTTAGCATTGCTTTCACGTACCTGTAGATCGATTTCATCCGGGCTTTCACCCGAGTTTTCATGTACAATTTTAAAATTATTTTCAAAATAGCCACTTTTCGTTATCCTGCGACGAGCCCTTTCTTTACGACTGTTGGTAGAAGGCTTTTTGACACCATGCAACGGTTCTATCTTACCACCTAAATAGTCTTCAAAAACGATATCGAATTCAATCTCTGGATTGTCAATATTAGAGGCAGTTTCATTATTTGTCTCGAAATCCTTAATGTTAGTAAAAATGTCAAAATCGTCAGTTTTATCCTCATTGTGTTTAATTTTCATCAACTGCTGGAATTCCGACGTTGGCATGAAAAGGTATGAACAAGCATCATCCCTCCGCTGGCAGTTATAGCAGATAGGTAAAGTTTCGTCACACTTAATCTGGCGTCTCTTGCAGTTGGAGCACCCAAGCTTGGAGTTTTTGTGCTTTCTACGTTTTTTCTTGACCCTGTGCAAATCAGCAGCGTTACCAGTATCCATTGACGGGATTGATGGGGAAGAATAGAGCAGATATGTTGTGGACAAGAGCCGTCAGCACAGGATGAACCCTGCTCAACACTTCTGCATAGAATGGACCTGCACGCTTTTTTCTTGACTATGCGGTTTCGCTGTTGCATAATTTTGCTGCTATTTGAAATCGCCTTTGATCATCAGTTTTGAAATAGATAAGAATATGCAGAATGTGCACTCGATGAGTGTATCCCTATATTACAAAGCGTTATACGTATCCTCTTCTGCTACAGAAGGGCATCACGTAAAAGCGTACGCAAATCCTCCTTGCTGGCATTTCCCCCGTAGACAACGGCATACCCGTCAAGATACTGTTTGAGCTGTGCCACAGACAAACTGTCAACATCGCTGATCCAACTGAGTGGGGGAAGCCCGGTGTTCTGGGGACCTTCACCAACGATAAATGGAAGCGGTAACATTGATAGTCCTCTTATTCTCCTTTCCGAATTGTACATGGCAGTCAGAGGGAAACCAGCCCTCCTGATCTCAACACCAAGATCTTTTAGTGCCCCAATTATCACAACCTCTCTTCTTCTTGCACTTTCTTCGGCTATTCTTGCGTTGTTATCAAGTTTTGCCTCGATTCGTTCAACTGCTAGCTCAACAACATTTTCGGAATGTGCTTCGAGCTGCAATGCATTCATCTTATCTGCTGCTGCGTCAAACATCGATTCATCGACCTCGTTAGCAGCCATACGTATTGTATTTATAGAAAACAAAGAAAAAGAAAGAGAACAAGAAAGAAACGAATAGGAAGGCAAAAAAACAGCAAAATGCCCCCTTTTATAAACATGTAGGCAGAAAAAATGCGGTCATCAAAATACAAAATGAACATTGACATGTTGGGATAGATATAAGATCAGAATGTACTGAAAAGAAAAGAAAGATCCTAACGTATAGATAGACATAAGCACGAGTAAAATACACTCTTATTAGAGCTGAGCCTCTTCAGATCTACTGTGTGGCTTGTTAGTGTTAATTATAGGTTTTAGAATCTATCACATTATGCAACATGGAATCTGATGGAGTTGTTGACCTGCTAGGCAGACGGAATTAATTAACAGTAGTTAGCTTAAAGATATTTCATTAGCAAGTTATAAATATCTAAATTGCATGTAGATTCGGTTTTATGAAACTGAGTTCATAAAGTACAGTGTATAGTGTACACTTTGTGAAGTGCCACCTTTAAACTAAGTATAAAAGATGCCCCTGAATAACTGTGCAAAGTTATCAGACATACAAAATGAAGGATGTTTGCCTTTGTTGAACTTTTGTGGGCGTTACTTATTGGCGGGGCCGGTGAAAAGAGAAATGGTGGAAACATGCACCATCGGGAAATGACAGCAGGTTTACTATGTGAAACTTCTTTGCCGTTTTTTGCGAAAAATTTCTACTTCGTTAAACGTTTGTAATTTAACCATTTTTAGTGATATTGAGATATAAATAGTACTATTATTAAACATTCAAACAGGGGTTTCTCTATACGAAAAAGTTGTGGTTTGAGAAACTTCGATTTCGAGCCCAAGTGTAGCCAATCCTTAACTACGTAGACAGTCGCAATCTGAGTATAATTACTCGGATTGAGGGAAAAGGACATTTAATAGAGTAAACGCTGGTAGAGGTTGAGGTGAAAAGTACACGTTTATTATTATGGGATTCTTTCTTCTTAATCTTGTATATAGAATTTATTTCACTTCCCTTTATAACGAAGTTATATACTAATAATACTACTTATCGGTTACATCAGTTACTAGAGTAGGTTATAAAAAGGAAGTAAAGTGTTACATATTCAATCGGTTACGATCAACGAGTTAAAGGTACGTATAACCATCTCTATAACATACTATCGATCAAGATACAAACGGCACTCGAGCTGTACCGACTCTGCTACTATAAATTGGCTTAGTAGCAAAATACCGACAACCTCATTTTCTTTTTAAAAAAAAGCTGTTCGATTCTCGAGGAAAGAGCAGCTTTCTTTCCACGAGAAGAAGCACTGTGGAACTAATTAATAGTATTCAACTCAAAGCTGTTTTATTAGGTAGCAAATTACAAAGGGTTATAAACATCCTCTCTACCACATAAGGGCATCACGTAAAAGCGTGCGCAAATCCTCCTTGCTGGCATTTCCCCCGTAGGCAATGGCATACCCATCAAGATACTGTTTGAGTTGAGTCACAGACAAGCTGTTGATATCACTAGTCAAATTGAGTAAAGGGAGCCCGGTGTTCTGGGGACCTTCACCAACAATAAATGGGAGCGGTAACAATGCTAGTCCCTTTTCCCTCCTTTTTAGATTATACATGGCAATAGCAGGGAAAGCAGCTCTCCTACCTTCAACACGTAGATCATTTATTGCCCCCCTAGTTTCATTTATTGCCCCAATTATCACCTCCTCTCTTCTTCTCGCATTTTCCTCAGCTCTTCTGGCAGTGTTTTCGATTGTTGCGGCGAGTCTTTCAAATGGCAACCCCGCAACATTGTCAGAAATTGTCTTTCGACGTTTTCTGGACCTTCTGAGCTCATCTCCTTCGAGCCTCAATAAATTGATTTTTTCGTTGGTA
>JAKTWG010000091.1:0-31758 GCA_030560915.1 Pichia sp. NRRL Y-12824 | reverse complement strand
ATTATTAATTTATCTTTTAATATAGAATAAATTTCAGAATAAGATTTATCTTTCTTATAACCTTCGATAATTTTATTTTTAAGTGGCATATTCAAAGGAAAAGTAGTAACAGTAACTTGATTTATTTCAATATCATTAACGATATCTAATTGTTCTTCTATACTATCTAATATTTCAGTAATTTTTAAAATTTTATTAACTTAATAAGGATATCTTGATAAGGAATCAGCAGCTGAATTTTGCTGACCTGAAATATACTGGATTTCAAAATCATATTGTGCAAAATAATCTAACCATCTAGCAACTCTAGTGGAATCAATCAAATTTTGATTCTTTAAATAAATTAAACTTCTATGATCTGTTTTAATGATAAAATGTTTTCCCAGTAAATAATATCTCCATGCTTTTAATGCTTCAACAACTGCTAAAAATTCACGGTCATAAATACCATAATTTAAGTTGTGAACCAACAAGCTTTTTAGATCCATATGCAATAACACCACGCAATTTACCATTAACATCCAATTGTTCTAAAGTATAACCTAATGCACTGCCGCAAGCATCAGTATGTACAATAAAAGTACAAAGTTCATTCCAATCAGGATGAATTAATATTGGACTATTAATTAAAGCTATTTCTAAATTATCAAATGCTTTATCTTGTTCAATGGACCATTTTGCTTCTTTGGTAACAAATTTATGAAGTGGATTTGCTAGTTTAGAATGATTTTTAATAAATCTTCTATAATATGATGTTAAACCTAAAAACATCTGAGCTTCTTTAATATTGGTTGGAGTTGGCCAATTTTTAACTTTTTCGATTTTTTCTGGATCAGTTTTAATACCTTCAGGAGTAATCACATGACCTAAAAATCTTAATTCTCTGTACAAAAATGCACACTTACTTTTCTTAGCAATAAGTTTATGTTCTTTCAAAGCTTTCAAAATAATAAATAAATGGTTTTTATGCTCTTCAATAGATTTTGAATAAATAAAAATGTCATCCAAGTAAACTTGAACAAACCTATTCAAATAATCTTTTAAAACTGTATTCATCATACGCTGAAATGTTGCCGGCGCATTTGTTAAACCAAATGGCATAACTACCCATTCATAGTGACCATAATCAGTAGAAAAAGCTGTCTTTTCAATATCTTCATCAGCAATTTTAACATGGTAATAACCAGACATAAGATCTAACTTAGAATAAACTTGAGCATTACCAAGTCTGGAAATAATTTGATCAATATGTGGAAGTGGAAATCTATCCTTAATAGTATTATTATTAAGAATTCTAAAATCAACACACATCCTTAAAGTTTCATCTTTTTTCTTAACAAATAGAACAGGACTATTAAACGGACTTGAACTAGTTCTAATAAAGCCCTGTTTAATAAGTGCATCAACCTGTTTTGTTAATTCTTGTTTTTCAGTGTAACTTAATGGGTATTGTTTTCGATTAGTAATATTTTTAATATCACTTAAAATAATTCTATGAAAACCTCTTGATTTTGGCGGTAGATTTGATGGAGGTTCTTGTGTAACAACATCAGCAAATTTTTGTTCAATTTCCTTTCTAATTTTCTTAGCAGTATTTAACGTTATCTCTTTATCAATAACTTTATGATCATTTTCTTCTATCTCAGTAGAATAAATAAATGCTAAATAAGTATTATTATCCTTATTCTTTATCAAAGTACTAATATAACGATCACAAAAAGGAAATATATTAACATTAATATCTTCATTAGGTTTTTTATTAGCTGTATAATAATCTAAATCTGCATTAATTAAATCTTTCAAATGCAACTCATTTATATGTTTTTTAATAAATGGTAATCCTAAAATAATTAAATCATGATCAGTATCTATCACATTAAATGATATAACATCTATAATAATTTTGTCATTAAAAATTAATTTGATTGGTAAAACAATAAAACCAACAACTTGCACATAGTTTTTTATAAGTTTAGCTTTACGTTCATTTTTAAACGGTTGTATTAATCTTCACAATTAAATTCTTTAATTTTACTTAAACTAATAACATTAGTAGTAGATCCTGAGTCTAGTAAAATTTGCTCTTCAAATGTATTATCAATAATAACATCAATTAGTTTAATTAATTCTAATTCAGTTAGATTTCTGAATTCAAGTACAATCTCGCTCTCACCATCAATATAATCAGTAGAATTTTTATCATTATTTACTTTGTTATAACGATTATTATAAGAATTTTTATGAAAACTATTAGATTTGCCACCACCCTTACTATCAAAAGTTTCATTATTACTCTTTCCAGTAGTATCCTTATATTTTCTGAAATTAAATTTAGAAGGAGTTTTCTTTTTCCAATTTTTTCTACCTTTTTGGTGATAAAGATAAATTTCTCTTTCAATAAGATTATTTTCTCTTTCCACTTTCATTGCTTCTGCAATTTGTCTAGCACATGCAATAGCTGAAGAATAATCTTTTGGTTTTAAAGCTCTAACTTTATTTCTAAGATGAGGTAATAATCCAAAAATAAATCTTGATCTAGTAAAATGACTGGGTTCATTAGGAACTAAACTTAATGTAGTAATAAATTCAGAACTATAACTACTAACAGATTGCGATTGTTTTTGTTTCAAACTTAAAATTTTAAAATCTGAATCAATGCTATTCTCTTCAGTGGTATACTGAAACACATGTAAAAATTTCACTTTAAATTCATTCCAAGGAAGATTTCTCTTCAATGCATTGTTTTGTGAACCAAACTGCTGCATTGTGTTTGAGATGACAAAATGCGATTGCAACTTTATCTTTTTCATTAACTCTTCTCAAATAAAAAACATTCTCCATTTGCGCTATCCACGCTCCTGCGACGTTTTGTGTTTCTTCAAGCGATAATTCCTCGCCTTTAGAATTTTTAAAATCACCCGAAAAATCTGTATACGAGGCCTCTACTTTATTCATTGCTAATTTATGGTATGATCTATAAGGTTCAAAGATTTCATTGTCTTTGCCTTGATCATCTATAACTTCTTCCTCGCTATCATCATCTTCAATGATATTATCATTAAGATTTTCCATTTCATTAAATGATTCATCATTTATATTTTCATCAATTTCTGCATTTACATTATTACTAAAATGTTCAGCCAGAAATTGTTCTCTGAGTTGTTCCATGATCATCGGATCAGAAATAACTTCCGCAACAAGTTCATCACGGTGAATCTGCTTCTGCACTCTAGCAGAATTTTTTCTAAGCCTTGGAGCCATGGTGAAAAAAAAGAACAATAAAAATAATTAATTTAAAAACTTGGTTTACTTTTCAGATAAGGAATTCAATACTAACCTTATCCGGTGCTACCATATAAGTATTCCGTCGTAAATAATAGTAAATTAATTACGTAAACGAAACACCGTTGAATCTAGTAATTGAATAACAAGCAGATAGTAATATGTAATAACAATTCTATCTGATCTACGTCGTACTTTACAATGGGCGTAGAGGGAAGTCTTAGGTATATTTTCCTTAGTCGAAGCTATCTTCGTTCTTCCCCCGATTAGAATAAACATATGTTACAAATAAACATAAAAGAGGAAACAACCATTCTTATAGGAAACGCCCGTTGCCCTGGAATCACCCAGTACCAACTATCTTTAATCCTATTGTAATTCATGATTGCCCTTTAATATTACCCTTTTAGGTAATTCTTTATAATTGCCCTCAAAAGGTACAATTCCTATGCAAAAGTGCATGTGTGCACCACGCTAACTTCTTGTGATAAAATCTAACGTCTATGACAAACTAATTCCTTACAAAACATCAAATTCCTTGTTAGCTCAGTCGGTAGAGCGTTCGGCTTTTAAGAATTCTTTAAGAAGTCGACCGAAATGTCCAGGGTTCGAGCCCCTGATAAGGAGTTTTGAAAATAATTTTTTTGTGCGAGTTTTTTTTGATGTGTATCAATACTGAATGCAGCATAAGGATTTTCTCTTGTTTTTTTCTTTCAGAGAATCGATTCATTTTTTTCAAGAATGAATCATTAACGTTAAGCATCATCTTTGCTATAGATATACCATACATCTGTTTACTAAAAAATGTCAGGTAATGGTGATGTTCCGGCTAATATAAAGAACATCCAACGCCGGCGTCCGACTGGTATATTCTCTAAAACAATTGGTCAGTTATCTAGGTCTTTACTTACATCAAACCATGTTGCGATAAACTCAAAACGCAGGAAAATACCACTAACATTTTTACCGCCCAGCACTAAGTCTCCTTTATTTGTTTACAACAATGATTATGATCAACGTTCCTTTTTAAGTTTATGTTCTGGGTCGCATATCGATGATCGTAGTTGTGTTTCTTCAAATAATAATGATAATGAATCTATCTCAACGTTCAGATCCTTACCATCAACCCTTGAAGTTAATAATGATGAAATTGAAAGTATTCATCAATGGCTTGATGAAGAAAGGGAAAGGCGAAGTTTATTGAGTAATGAAGAAGTTTTTGATAATTATGGTTCAGTCGGCCAAGATAATGATGATATATTAAAGCGTGCTGACAAACTTTTTCCAGGTTCAGAAGAATTAAGTAGGAAATCCTCACTTTTTAGCTTTGAAGGAATTATAAAAGATGAAGAAGAAGAAGATTTTGCCCATGAAAAAGTAACGACAAAAAAGGAAATTAAAAAATTATTCAATTATTCAATACCATTAATCATTACATTTTTTTTGGAACAGATTTTTTCATTGGTTTGTGTTGTGTTTGTTGGTCATTTAGGAAAGGAGGAATTAGCAGCAGTTTCGATGGCTTCTATGACATCTACGATTGTGTTGGCAATATTTGAAGGTATAGCAACTTCGTTAGATACGTTATGCCCTCAGGCATATGGAGCAGGACAATATAAACATGTAGGTATCCACACTCAAAGATGTTCTTTGTTTTCCTTATCATTATTCATTCCAGCTGCTACATTTTGGTATTTCAGTGGCTTTTTTTTGTCATTTATATTAGAAGATGAGAAAGTTATAAAACTTACCCAGCAATTTTTAAGAATACTTATTTTTGCAGGTCCTCCTTATATATTATTTGAAAATGGTAAAAGATTTTTACAAGCACAAGGCATTTTTGATGCTGGCACATATATTCTTTTCATCACTGCACCTCTTAATATTTTTTTAAACTGGTTATTAGTTTATTCAGAATCACTTGGACTTGGATACATTGGAGCTCCAATTGCAACTGTTATAAATTTTTGGGCAATGTTGATTCTTTTAGTTTTTTATGTTATATTTGTTGATGGTTCGGAATGTTGGGATGGATTTGCATTTGCTGCTTTCCATCATTGGTATGCCCTATCAAAACTTGCGATACCTGGAATTGTTATGTTACTCGCAGAATCTTTAGCGTATGAAGTTTTGACACTGTTTGCATCTAAATTTGGAACATCGGCATTAGCTACACAATCGGCCTTGTCATCGGTCGTTTCACTATTATATATGCTTCCATTTGCAATATCCGTTGCGTCTTCGACTAGAATTGCTAATTTTGTTGGAGGCGAAAATAGTAAAGGTGCCAAAATTGCAATTAATGTTGGTTTTATTACATCAATTTTGATTGCATTTATTAATTTTTCAATCATTATTTTTGGATCAGAACATATAGCTCTTTTATTTACAGGCGATAAAGAAGTTATATCAATGTTCATTAAACTTTCTCCATTAGTTTCGATCTTTGTCATATTTGATAGTCTTGCATGTGTTGCAAATGGTGTTCTAAGAGCACTTGCAATGCAAATGATAGGCGGAACGTTAAGCTTAATTGGTTATTATATGATTGCAGTTCCATTAGCCGTGTTTTTAAGTTTTAATTTGAACTTAGAACTATTGGGCTTATGGTTAGGGAATGGAGCAGGGCTACTTCTTATTGGTATCACTGAGGTTGTAGTAATCTACAATGTTAAATGGGAGAGAGTTTTTAAACATGCGAAACAGTTTTCCTGGCATGGGGATGCATAGAAGGGATTTCTACCATACATTATATGTGTATCACTAAACTTATCTAATATTAAATTCGTAAATCACAACATCTTATAGCTTAGAGACTCGCACATGTGTAGTGTAGGCGTGCCCAGCTGGATACACGTGTACTGACCGCCAGTTGAAGAAAGAAAAACATTGTTCTCTGGAGTTTGTAACCAGCATTCTTTCCAGGTGTAAATACAAACAAATAGTGACCAGCCACCAAGTGAAAAAAAAAAAACATGTCTCACTCACAGCGACATTCCCAATTAGGAAATCGGCCACCAGCCACCGGATGACGGTGTTTGTTTTGAACTGTCGGAGACTGCACCATTGGAGTTTCGTCTTCTATGTTGACGTTTTGCCGTTTTTTATGGCTGTGTTTGTGTTTAGATTGTACTAAACCACAGCCATCCGTGATGTTTTGATTTCGTGAGATCAATGTTATGCTTTACCTACTGTCACGGACACCTCCGTTTCTTGAAATATAAAAGACTCCTTTTACCTTAACTTTTTTATGACATGCTTCTACCCTTGTTTTTATTTTCTTCTTTTCTCTCCTTTTTACCAAAAGAAACTAACAACAAATACACACAACAATAATAATGAAGTTTTCAACACTGTTCTTATTTGCTTCAACCATACTTTACTGTAAAGCTGAAGATGGATATGCTCCTGACAAAAATTTTTCCACAATGAGCCCAGGTGACGGTTATCTAGAAGGTGCTACTACACAATTTACCGCCAGTTTTGGTATTGCTATAAATCCAATTGTTTCATCAGTCCAATTATCTTCTGTTACAACAGCTCCAGACGGTAAAGTTGCTGTTACACAAATAGGCGATGGTCAAATACAAGCTCCTGCAGAAACTTCATCTCCATCGATTGAACACATTGAAGTTGTTACCCAAATTGGTGATGGCCAAATTCAAGCGACAACTTTAACTACAAGAACAAGAACATCATCAATTTCCGAAGAAACATCATCAACTTTCGAAGAAGATGATATAGTTACCACAAAAATTACTAAGGTCATTAAACAATATGTTACAGTTCCATTCGTTGAACCTACCACTACTGAACTTCCTACTTCCTCTGAAGAACAAACTACCACTTATACGATTACACCAACCGATACAGTTGTTGAAACGGTCACTGGTTTAGCATTACCAACATTGGACCCAACTACCATTGTTGTCAAGAAACGTTACGTTGAAGAAACTGCAACTGTTATTTTTGATAAGCGAAGTCTTCCAGCCACTTGCTCAACCGAATTTGCGCTTTCGATGACTCTCGAAGATTCTGTTTTACGTGATTCAAAAGGTAGAATTGGTGCAATTGTCTCAAACAGACAATTTCAATTTGATGGTCCTCCACCCCAAGTAGGTTCAATTTATGCTGCAGGTTGGAATATTGTCGATGGTAAATTAGCTTTAGGTAAAACCACAACCTTTTATCAATGTTTATCAGGACATTTCTACAATCTTTATGACCAAAGTATTGGTTCACAATGTACAGCTGTCGAATTAGATATTATTTTATTCCAAAATTGTTAATGTGCCGAAATTGAACAAATACAGCAAACCTCTTTCAATTCAGACATTAAATACATTTACTCATCATTTTCAATCAAACTTTTCCATTATACTAAAATTTGTACATTAGTTCTCGTTATTTGCTTTTCGTTATATAAATTACTCCATTGCATTTTCTTTTTTTATAATTTTGTTTAAACTTAACAGCATTTTAGAATTTTAATTAGAAAAGAAGTATTATTTACAATGTTATATAAAATTTAATTCCGCTTCTTCCCCTTCTTTCCTTTACCATTTTTCTTAGAAGTAGCTTTGTTTATTCTTTTAATATCATTTTCTTTTCTATCCTTACCAGTCTTTTTATAACTACGTAAAGAATTACCAGCATCTTCCATCGCTTCTTCTCTCTTTCTCTTTTTACTGTTTAACTTTTTCTTAGATTTACCCAAAGCTTCCATGATTCTATTTTTATCATCCTTTTTTTCTTTTTCAGACATAAACCATGTTCTTTTTGGTCTACTTTCAATCTCTTCCCTATATTTTAACATATTTTCACCCTTCTTCAATTCCATTTCTGCAGCCAGGACAGCCTTTTCTTGTTTTTCTTCTTCAATGACTTCTTCAATTAAATCGCTTTTAGATTCAAGAATTTTATTAACACGATCAATTTCATCCCAGTCTGCATTACGACCAATTGCCTTACCCCTTTTACTTTCTTCAACATTTTTGATAACTTCTCTAACAATTGTACGTTCTCTCTTCGCTTCACCAACAAAACTAATGGACAAACCATCTCTACCTGCTCTAGCAGTTCTTCCAACCCTGTGTAAATAGATTTCATGTGTTTTTGGCATATCAAAATTGATAACAACTTCAATCTTTGGAATATCTAAACCTCTAGCAGCTAAATCTGTACAAAGTAAAACAGGAACTACTGATTTTTTAAATAAAGTAACACCTTTTAGTCTTTGTTCTTGAGATAAACCACCATGTAATTCACCAACTCTAAGACCTAATAAACCAAGTTTAATTCTTAGCTTATGACACATATCTTTAGTACTTATAAAAATAATAATTCTTTGTTTTGGATCAAGTTTTGATAAAATGGAATAAAGTAAACTTGGTTTTAATTCTTCTCTCTTTCTAACACGAACAAATTCTTGTATCAAACCACTTGCTGCAGTCTTAGGTGGATCTATCATAATACGAACAGGCTTTTCTAAGGACCAAGATATAAGCTGTTTGATTGATGAGTTCATAGTTGCGGAAAAAAGCATAGTTTGTCTTTTTCTTGGTAATAATTCAACGATTTCTTGCATTTCCTTTTCAAAACCTTCTTCAAGCATACGATCAGCTTCATCCATAATAACAATTTCAACGTCATCGACGGAGAAAGAAGGAGAGTTTCTAATATGATCAATCAATCTACCAGGAGTCGCAATAACAATATCTGGACGTTTTTTCAATTCCTGTTCCTGTTGTCTTAAGTTTAAACCACCAACAGCTAAACCAAATGATAAATTATGAACATATTGACCAAGTTTTCTACCAACATCAGCAACTTGAATTGCCAATTCTCTCGTTGGTGTTAAAACAATAACTCTTGTTTTAGCAATTTTTGCTGGCTTATATAATAATCTTTCAATAACTGGAATCATATAAGCTGCAGTTTTACCAGAACCTGTAACTGCACCGGCAACAATATCTCTACCAAGAAGAGCAATAGGAATTGAAGCTGATTGAATAGGAGTTGGTGTAGAATAATTAAGTGCAGTGAGTGACTTTAAAATTGGACGTGATAATTGAAGAGATTGAAAAGACTTGTGTGCCTGTTCTTTTGCAGCTTGACCTTCATCTTCATCATAATACTTGGCAATTGCTTCTGCTGAATCTGCATTTTCATCTTGTTCTTCATTGTCAATGTTGTTATCTTCAATATCTGAACCTTCTCCTTGTTCTTCTTCGTCCCCTTCTTTCTCACTACTTTCATCTTTACCTTCCTCTGTTTCACTACTTTTCTTGGTTTCTGCACCCATACCAAAACCATCCATAGCTAATTCATCATCATCAAGCTCAACGTCATCTTTCGCTTCCCCTTTTCCTTCTTCTTCTTCACTGTCGTCTTCCTCTTCTTCTTCTTCTTCTTCTTCTTCTTCTTCTTCTTCTTCTTCTTCTTCTTCTTCTTCTTCTTCTTCTTCTTCCACTTTTTCTTCGGCTTCATTATCATCATCACTATCATCATCTTCATCATCATCTTCATCATCATCCGCATTGTTATCATTTAGACTTTTTTCATTAACATCAATTTTTCCTGTTAAACCACCCTTTCTTCTAATAATATCATCTAAATCGACATCTTTTTTATATTCATTCTTTCCCGACTTATCACCTTCAACACCAAAATCCCAACCATCAAAATTTGTAGTAGATCCTAAATCTTCAACAGAGAAAATGAAATCTGGGTTAAGATCTTTTGAAACTTGGTTTTCTTTATCTTTTCCATCGTCCTCATTATCTTCATCATTTTCTGCGTCGTCATTCTTTGACCTTTTCTTACCCTTATTTTTATTCTTAGCTTTCTTTGATTCATTCTTAATAGGCTTGGTGATAGGTTGCGCTTTTTCTTCATCAATTTTAACTTCATCATCAGAATCTAAATCTGGAACATCTGATTCCGAATCTGAAATAGTTGGAATGAAATCCGTATTGAATTTGGATTGAGCATTCCCACGGGTAAAAACTTCTTCAGTCATGATTTACTTTCTAAAGTAATCTATATTAATCCCAAAAGCGATGATACTATCTATTTAGATTGAAAGGATGCCAAAAGTACTAAAAATTAAAAAGGTGAAAAATGAAAAATGAAAAATTTTTCTTTTATTTTTCGTTCTCGAATGCATGCATTTCCGCATCTGGAAACTATTCTAAATTTTACAAGTTGACTCTATTATAATAACTATAAAGTCCATTTTCAAAATCTAGATCTATGTCTAAATCTGGATTTTAACTACATTTATACAAATATTATGATATATCCAAGAACGTTTAAATCAACTAAAATTTATTCATAGTTGAAATTAGCACTTAGACTGTTCCAGTCAATGAAATCAGTTTCAGTGGGGGTTTCATTATCGTCAAGACCCAACATTTGGGTACGAATGCGAATTTCTTCCAATGTTTTAACATGTTCTTTGACATCTTCACTAACTCCACTTTTTGAAAAAAACTCTTCTGAAATTGATAATTTCATTGGAACGTTTTCAAGATTATTATTATTATTGCTAGAATTGTCGGATTTACTATCAGCAACTAAAATACGTAAACCATCAACCCAAATATCTTTTAATTGTTTTGTGTCAACATAAAATGAGAATATACCAGTTTTTATAATAATTTCTACTTTATTAACATCCATTCTTTCACTTTGAATATTGATCAAACCAGTATCATTGACATTTGGATTTAAATTTTCAGATTCAATACCCAGAATATTACGGAATTCGATATGAATACCATCCTTATCTAAATTTGGAAGTTGGTTAGATCTTGATGGCCTTTTGGTAAATTCTTTATAAACAATACTTTGAGAATTCGAGTTCAAAGTTAAGAAATAATGACGATGATCACCAGACTCTAAAGGATTTGAGGAATAAACCCACGAACCTTTACTTAATTGTAAAAATCTTTGGTCACGAACCAATGCGATGACCTGAGTATGGATTAAATCTTCAAAAGGTTTCATTTGATTATTACGCTGTTTTGAACGTTTTTCGTGGATTGCATTCAATTGTAAAGATTTAATTTCATTATAATCGAAACTATCAACTTTTTCTAACAACGAAACAACATCATAGTCTGATAAATGATTATCAAGACTATTATCAAGAGTAGCGGCATTATCAAGTTTATTATTTAAGTTCAAATTATCATTAATATTGTTAGTTATTGAATTAACTGAATTTGAATCTAATTGTTTTGATAACCAATCGATCACAATGTTGACTAGATTTATGACTTTAATAGTATCATTAGTATCGATTTTAGCACTACTGAAAAGCCAACAACGAGTACTAACATTCAGTAAACTAAACAGTAAATCATTATTCCAAACGCCAAATATTTTATTCAAGGATTCGTGCTTTGAAATATTATCATTTATTATTGAAATGAATTTTAAAATTGGGAACTTTGAAGTCATGCTACATTCAACTAGTATTTTCTTCAGTGATCTTTTCGGTTGTTTCAATACTCCAATCAAGCTTAAAATTGATAAAATGTTAATGCTAGTAATGCTATTATCGTTGTCAGCATCTTCATCATCATTAAAGATAACACCAACTTCTTTAGTTAGCAGACAGCATTCTAACCATATTGAATTTTTTGGATCTTTAAACCTTTTATTATTTAGCCATTTTGTAGTTAATTCCATGCTACCCCTCAATCCAGTCATTCCTTCGATTTCACTAATACCTTTGATACACGAAAGAGCACCGAAAAAGTTATTGACATAAAGAGAACGAACCACATTAAGTAACCATTGTTCTTCTAATATTAAGTAATTAGATTCGTTAGTTACTGTGCCAATTGTTTCCATTAATCTATATAAAACCTTAGCAACAAAATCAACAATGTTTAAATTCATTCTAGCATCTGCAATTGTAATTCTTGCAGCTAAATTGGCAAACAGTAAATCACACCTATTATTATTACTAGTATCAACAGGTTCACATAAAACGCTTAATAAAACTCCAAACATTTTCTGTTTTCTAGTTTTAGGCAAAACGCCGGCCAGATAAGTCAAGCATATTCTTAAGATGCCTCGTAAGACCTCAACAGGTATATTTGGCAAACATAGTAGGTCAAATAAAGATCTGAATAATTGAGCATCGAAAATTGAGAACAACATATCTGATTTTGGAACATAATCTAAAGTTTTAGTCAAAATAATGATTTCATTCAACGTTTTAGAATTCACTTGAGAGGAATCGGAAGTTGATGCAATCGAGGTGATCAAATCTTGACGTAATGAAGAAACGTATCTAATAGATGTCTGTTCATCAAGTTGAGAATTTGAAGGTCCAGAAGCTGCAGTTGACCCTTGGGAAAATTTGAGCTGTTTCAAATGCTTATGAATGAGGTTGTAATCGATGGACATAACCTTGGATATGTTTCGGTAACACTATCTCTCCTCTGCTCCCTCTAAGGCAGACTCCCTTAATATTTCCAAACCTATCAAGACATGTTACATTTTATCCAACCAACACAAAGCGGTATTTGTGTCCGTGGCCAGTAGCGGTTCAAACTCAAAAAATCCAACGTTTTTTTTTCGCTTCAGCGAGATCTTGATTTTTAGTTCTACAAATACCTAGATCGAAAACTGTTATATAGTATTACATTAATCCACAAAGGGCAAAACCGGAAAGCTACTGGTTGTGTTCATCGGTAAGACATCCTGCAAACTTACCCTTATAGCCGAAATTGGAATCATTTGTTGGCTCCTTAGACTTTTCGGTTGCAGATTGTTCCTTCGTTCCATTTTGGGTTCATCCTCAACTTCTTAAGGAGAAGCAGGCTATGAATTTATAATATGTTCTTCATTAAAATCATCATTGAGTTCTTCATTAGAAAAAAGCGTTGACTTCTTCTTTAAATCAGTCTCTTTTTTTTTTTTCAACTTTATCTGTAAATTCTATTTTAGGTTCTTCTTCAAGATCAACTTCAACCTCTTTTTTAATTGCTTCTTTCTTTGATTCGATCCCCACTTCTCCATTAACTTCTTTTTTCAAATCAACTTTAGCTTCTCCCTTGACCTCTTCGGTAATAAGTTCTTCTTCAGATTTTGAATCAGGTTTGCCTTTAACTATTTCGTCTTTAGCTATTTCGTCTTTAACTTCGTCCTCAACTTCGTCTTTAACTTCTTCCTCAACTTCGTCTTTAACTTCGTCCTCAACTTCGTCTTTAACTTCGTCCTCAACTTCGTCTTTAACTTCGTCCTCAACTTCGTCTTTAACTTCGTCCTCAACTTCGTCTTTAACTTCGTCCTCAACTTCGTCTTTAACTTCGTCCTCAACTTCGTCTTTAACTTCGTCCTCAACTTCGTCTTTAACTTCGTCCTCAACTTCGTCTTTAACCTCATCTGTAACTTCGTCTTTAACCTCATCTGTAACTTCGTCTTTAACCTCATCTGTAACTTCGTCTTTAACCTCATCTGTAACTTCGTCTTTAACTTCATCTTTAACTTCATCTTTAGCTTCATCATTAACTTCGTCTTTAGCTTCATCTTTAACTTCATCTTTAGCTTCATCTCTAACTTCGTCTTTAACTTCATCTTTAACTTTGTCTTTAGCTTCATCTTTAACTTCATCTTTCACCACTTCTTCAGGCCCAATCTCCATATTACAACCAACAATGGCCAAAATCCTCTCCACAACATCACCACCATCCACATCAGAGAGTTTTTCTTTGAAAAATAATACGTCTTTTTTAATTTGTAACTTGACAACATAAATTTTTCTTTTCTCCATACCACATTTGGATAACACTTGATTATATTTTTCAGTTAAGATTTTTTCATACTCTTCAAAAATTCGGTTCATAACACCATCGTATTCTTGTGAAGGCAAGTATCTTTGCACACTTCTTGCAATCGTTAAAGTTTTCTTAACAATCGATTCCATGTATAAATTGACACTAATTTCACTTATGTTTCGCACATTCATGTTTGAGTCATTTATAAAATTAGCAACAGTTAAGCCTTGAACAATAGATATAGTCGTATCTTTCATAATCGCCACTAATTTATCATATATATCAATGACCTGTTCACCAAACAAACCTCTAACTTCCTCGAATTCTTTCATGATAATCTTTCTAGTGTCATCATTTGTATTCATACCATTGGTATGTATATTATTATCAACTTCTGATAAACATGCACGTTCGATATCTGTTACCACAATACTCCAAAACCTACAGACTTCACCAGCAAGTGCAAGATGTTTTGTAGTAACATGTTTTAGGCCTGCTGTTTTCGTGGCTTGAGCTCCTAACACAGACTGATGGATTTTTAAATTGATTGCCTTTAATAATTCAGGCAAGTAACTTTGAGATATTATGTTGTTAAGATTGTTTTTGAAATAGTGAATTAATAATATGTAAGCTTTTAAAGTACCTAAGATCCAACCTACTGACGAGGGCAAGATATAATTTTGAGAATGTAAATTAAGAGTCTTTCTAATCTCACTTGTATTTCCATCTAAATTGGTAGTAGATTCAACATTTGGTTCTTCAATAGATTCTTTATTGTAATTTTCAAAATTGATAAAAAGACCAACTGTCCATTCAGAATTATCAAAATTACCTTCAGATGCTTTATTGATAAGATCCAAGATAGTTTGAGATTCAATTGGTAACCCATCATCTTTCCAAACTTCTGATTCAATAATTTCAATACATCTTTTCAAACTGCTCTTATGAAATTGTTGAATGAAAATCATTAATTGTCTATTAACTATATCCTTTAAAATCGGTTCATTTACCATACCTTTGGAAACAATTTCACATTCTGTTAAAAAACTTATATTCAATTTATAAAATCTTAGGAAAAAGTTTAATGAAATATATGAATTTTGTTGTCCCCGTATTTTAATTAACTTTGCCATTCTTCTTTGAATTGAATTAATAGATGAACTGATTGAATTAGTAATATCTAAATCCATAATAATATCCGGTTGTACTTTCAAAATCTGAGGATCAAAGTTATTTAAAACATCAATTGATGTAGTTAAAAGTAGATTTTTATGAACTATCAATCTTCTAAAAGTTTCTGAGAATTTTGTATAATCATCAATCAACATGTTTTCGAATTCTTTGGGGGTCATATTTTTTACTAAATCACTTAAAATTAAAGCATTATTTATATTATTAGTTACATTGGTTGATTTTGAATTTGAATCTTCACTTTGATTTGTTGAGGAAAAATTGGAATTTTTATCATCTAATGGTAAATTCGATTTAAAAATGGATTTTAATTCAATTGATAATCTTTCTTCGTATAATTTGAAAGCGGAAGATAACTCACCACATCTAGTTAAACCTTTCAAATAATTGGAAACAGTTAGTTTAAAATCATCATTTAAAGTTGAATAATTTTCATTTCTAACTATATGTTTTTCATTTCCTAATAATCTTTGCAAAACTTGATATTGATTGATATTTTCATAATTCAATCTTAAATCATCAATCAAATAATTGGAAAATAATTTTGCATATGATTTACCAGTATCCGAAATTAAATTTGAAAGTAAACGTTTTAAAGGAAATAAAGCAGGTAATTTATTTAAATCTTTTAAAGGGAACTTCCAATTTGTAATCAATTCATTGACAAAAGGATGTGATGGTACGTTACCTCTGATCAAAGCAAAAACAGAATCAATCAATTGTAACGATTTATCATAATCTCCTTTATAATAATGAATTTCAGCTAAATCTGCTTGATTTAAAATTGTTTTAATTTGGATTAGAATTTGATTAAAATTTTCAATATTTTGATACTTTTTTATCAGATGAATTAAACTTTTTGCTTTTTTTACTTTATTTGTATTTATATTCGATAAATTTGAATCTGTTTTCTTTAGTTTACTAGTTAACAAATTTGAAGAATTTGTAATATTTTTCAAATCATCTAAAGCAGAGAAAAAATTATCACTTGATTTTGAAATTTCATGGATTAAATGGATTTCGACAATATCCAAATATGAAGATAATTTATCTTGCAATTCTTCATGATCTACCATCAACTTATTATTATCTAGATCTTCGTCATCGATTAATGATAAAAAATGAGTATTTTCAATAACTTTGTTAAATATTCTAGGATTATCCAATCTAAAATCATCATTAAAATAAAAGGTAGGAATGTTAGATAGACTATTTGAATCCATCATTGCTTCTTGTTCTTCATTCAATGCATTGCTTAAAGAAGATGGTCTATCGAGATTATTTTTTTCTAAATTTTTCAAAGATAAAGAAGTTAAAGATTTGGAATTATTGAAATCATCGAAATATTCATCAATATCGCTTAAATAAGTTTCAAAATAGGAATCGGGTATATTATCAACATGGGTTAATTTTGTTGGTGGGATATCTTTTGAAGTTGGACCGTTTAAAGAAATGACAGTTGATGTTGAATTAATCGATAATAAACCTGTAGTTGTTGATTTCTTCTTGTAATTGACATTTTTCACCAGATTGTGGATGGAATTGGGTATATTGGTAATAAGAGATTCAGTAGAATCAAGGAACAGGGACGTGTTGTTATTGTTGTTGTTGATAGAAGAAAGATCGGGATCAATGTCGGTTCTGTTGTTGATGTTGTTGATGTCGTTGAGATCATTTAGGTCATTAGTGACGTTGGCTGTGCTATTGAGGAATGAGGATGACGCAATTGAGACATTGGAGAGTGAGTCAGCACGCAGGTGGCGATGTAAGGCCATTGGTGGGGTAGAGAAGTGTGATGTAGAAGGAAAGAAGAGAAGCAAAATGAGTTAAAATATACCTTTTAGTAGCCAATCTACCATCTGAGCTGAGCTGAGCACAGCTGAGCATCTCTCGCCTTCAGCAACGTGCTCTGACCACTTGGCCACGCCTGCTCTGCAACCCACGCACCCACGTTCGAACCCCGCGCACACACACATAAAATTCTAGAAGCTTCCACGGCTTTCCGCCGGTTCGCACGGTTCCCGATTTTGACACGTTTCACACTCGCTTGCTGTTGACGTGTCAACAGCTGGGGCGGGTCCTTTTGGTGGCGACTATTTATTATTCATGCTTCCTGTTTGTTTCGTGTTCTGGTTTACTGGTTTACTGGTGCCCTGCTCTGTCTTGATTGCGACTCTACCATTTTATTTTTGTTTTCCTTTCTTTCTCCAACCAAATATTCACAATGGTATTCAAGAAATCACCATTTGCGATCACTGCATTCTTCATTTATGCAGTGTTTCTATTCCTCCTGCCATTTGCTTCCCAAAATTTAGCTCATGCAGATTCTGAAAATTATGGTACCGTTATTGGTATCGATTTAGGTACAACTTATTCTTGTGTTGGTGTTATGAAAAATGGTCGTGTTGAAATCTTGGCTAATGATCAAGGTAATAGAATTACTCCTTCTTATGTTGCATTCACTGATAATAATGAAAGATTAGTCGGTGATGCTGCAAAGAATCAAGCTGCTTCAAATCCATACAACACAGTTTTCGATATTAAGAGATTAATTGGTCAAAGATATAGCGATAAGGTCATCCAAAAAGAAATCAAACATTTACCATATAAAATTGTTGATCAGGATGATAGACCAATTGTTAAAGTTGAATTTAATAGTGAAGAAAAAGAATTCACCGCTGAAGAAGTTTCAGCTATGATTTTAGGTAAAATGAAATCAATTGCTGAAGATTATTTAGGTAAAAAAGTTACTCATGCAGTCGTTACTGTCCCTGCTTATTTTAATGATGCTCAAAGACAAGCAACTAAAGATGCGGGTACAATTGCTGGTTTAACAGTTTTAAGAATTGTTAATGAACCAACTGCTGCTGCAATTGCTTATGGTTTAGATAAAGGTGATGAAGAAAAACAAATTATTGTTTATGATTTAGGTGGTGGTACTTTCGACGTTTCCCTGTTATCTATTGCTGGTGGCGCTTTCGAAGTTTTAGCAACTTCTGGTGATACTCATTTAGGTGGTGAAGATTTCGATTATAGAGTCGTTAGACATTTTATTAAACTTTTCAAGAAGAAGAACGATATTGATGTTTCGAAAAATCCAAGAGCTCTGGCTAAATTAAAGAGAGAAGTTGAAAAGGCAAAGAGAACTTTATCTTCTCAAATGTCAACTAGAATTGAAATTGATTCTTTTGTTGATGGTATTGATTTATCTGAACCTTTAACAAGAGCAAAATTTGAAGAATTAAATATGGAATTATTTAAGAAAACTTTAAAACCTGTTCAACAAGTTTTAGATGATGCTAAGGTTAAAGTTTCTGAAATTGATGATATTGTCCTTGTTGGTGGTTCAACTAGAATTCCAAAAGTTCAAGAACTATTAGAAAAATTTTTTAATGGTAAGAAAATTTCTAAAGGTATTAATCCAGATGAAGCTGTTGCTTATGGTGCAGCAGTTCAAGCTGGTATTTTATCAGGTGAAGAAGGTGTCGAAGATATTGTTTTAATTGATGTTAATCCTTTAACTTTAGGTATCGAAACTACTGGTGGTGTTATGACTACTTTAATTAAGAGAAACACTCCAATTCCAACTAAAAAATCTCAAATATTTTCAACTGCTGTTGATAATCAAAATGCTGTTTTAATTCAAATTTATGAAGGTGAAAGAGCAATGGTTAAAGATAACAATTTATTAGGTCAATTCGAATTAACTGGTATTCCACCTGCTCCAAGAGGTGTTCCACAAATCGAAGTTACTTTTACATTAGATTCTAATGGTATTTTAAAGGTTTCTGCATTAGATAAAGGTACTGGTAAATCCAATTCTATTACTATTTCAAATGATAAATCAAGATTAACTCAAGAAGAAATTGATAGAATGGTTGAAGAAGGTGAAAAATTCGCTGAACAAGATGAAGAATTAAGAAAGACAATAGTTGCAAAGAATGAATTAGAAAATCAAGCTCATAACTTAAAGAATCAAATTAATGATGAAGAAGGTTGGGGTGCTAAATTAGATGATGATGATAAGGAAACTTTATTAGAAGCTATTGAAGAAGCATTAAATTTCATTGATGAAAATGGTGAAACTGCTTCTGTTGAAGAATTTAAAGAAGAACAAGAAAAATTAACTAAAATCGTTACTCCAATCGTTTCTAAATTATATTCATCTGAAGGTGCACCAACTGGTGGTGACTATGATGAAGATGAAGATGAGGATGAAGATGACTGGGATCACGATGAATTGTAAGCATTCTAGTTTTTGTTTGTTCTTACATCCTCTTTTTTTAATGATGTCTATATAAAGTTTTGTATATTGTAAATAAATAAAATAAATCAGGAAAAAAAATACAAAATTCGCTTTTTCGGGGGAAAAAACATTAAAATCGCAAAAATTGTAAAAATGTACGTGTATCGTTTTCTCATTAACATGATGATAAAAATTATAGCTGATATAACATACTAACTACTGTAGAAATCAAAAAAAGCTACGCATAAAAGAAAGGAAGACAGTAAGATTACCGGAATGAGTGAAGAAAACATCAAGATAGATATAGAGGAGCCAATCGAATTACGATTGAAGCCACAACATCCGACATTCAGCTTTACTGAAGGGGAACAGAAAGGTGGTGATAGTAGTAACTGTGATGTTAATGATGGAGATGAACATAAAGTGTACACTGAACGAACGTTAGCTCCTGAGGTCATTGAACATGAGCATGAACGTGAGGAGAAGATAAATGAGGAAATTGAGCAAAAGCAGGTCCCAGACAAGGAAAAACTGAAATTGGACACTATATCTAGTGTCAATGTACGAGATATATTATATAATTTGGAATCAATGAAATCATTATCTGAAATCAACGGAACACAATCAATGGCCATTCTTTCGTTATTTGTGAATGAACTTATCTGGATTTCTGATCTCGTTGAGTCTGGAAAAGTAACACAACAGGAAATAAGTGATTTATTTTTTGGCGATTCACTTTGTGATTCTATTTTACGAAACAAATCGAACAATCTGTTGAAACCTGTGCTTGATGAAATTAGTGAGAAGAAGGAACGTATGATGAATCGAAAGAAATTTGAAATGATTTCTAAATCACAAGAACAACTGGGCGTTTCATTACGGAAAAGTTCTAAAATCTTATCAAATTTTGAACTTGAACTCGAACTTGATTCAACGTCAAATATTACTGATAATGAGTTTAGTACATATGTGGAAGAAAATATTGGAGAGTATGAGAAATGTTTAAGTGATGAAGAAACTATAAATTGGTTGTCCAAAAAATTCTACTTGAAGTCAGCACCCAAGATGGAATTAGCAAAATATATTGATCGAATCAATTCAAATTTGGAAGTTAGTGGTGCAGTTGGGCTATGTGCTGGGTGGTTTCTTTTTAAATTTGTGTTTAATTTGAAATGTGATGAGAAGTTAAGTGATGGGGTCACCAATACTAATTTGCTACAGGAGATTAAGGATGACGTAAACTGGGGATCTCGGTCAATTCCTCTAGTGTTAGGAGAGACATTTAAAACACAACAGGAAACAGAGACAAAACAAGCAATCATGAAAAAAGTGAGCAAGTTGAACGCATTCCGTCTGATCCTTACATGTGTACGTATCTCAAGCAAACTTATCGAGGACAAGAACTTCAAACAGCAGTATTACTGCAAAGTAGCGGGTCTACAGAAACTGGGCGACCTGTTCCGTCTGGAGCTCGCCCTCGGATACGGTCTTGACTGGGAGCTTTTCACCAACGAGTACACACTGTGGAGGTACTTGCTACACATGCAGGCGTTTGTGCAGGGCTGTGATACCCTCCGGACACAACTCCAGCTTTAAGACTTGGCATTTGCCCTAATAGAGAAACCCTCAACTCGTTTTCACCCCTTCAATTTTCCATCGAGGCCGCGGAATTCTATAAAAGGCCCGTGTTTCCCAATTCTGAGCAGGATTGATGTGTTGCGTGTGTATGTGTGTGCACTTCCTTTTGGAACTACTGAAACCTATACATCGCTTGCGTAAGCGTCGGTTTACATGGTAACGGTACCGTGTTATACCGACATTTTCGCCTGCTAATTACACACGGAATACAGTATATGGTGATGAATTTTTAGTTTTTATGTTTTTTTCTGGCATCTCTAATGTTAGGGCAGCATAAACGCTGTTCAATGAATACAACCTTTTGACTCTTATCTGATTTATACTCTTTCGTGTGCAATACTTATTATGCATGTAGTTAGTTACTTATACGCCTATACATTTTATTTACACACAGTTATAATACATCGAGACTTGGCGGCTTTTGCAAGTTTCAAGTAATCACCCGCTTTGAATGCTCATCATTAAGTGCCGCTCACATCAACTGATAGTGCATTTCGATTGTAATTGATTCATTTACTATCGTATTGATTTGATTTGATTTGATTCAACTTGTCTGATATGAAAGTATGTTGTTTTTTTTATCTTGCTGATTTAAAGTAAGTTTCTGGCTTCCATAAGTTTCCTTGACCTCGTCTTCCATAGCTGTCTGCTGTAACTACATGAGATTCGCTATTGTTGTTGTTGGTTTTATCAACTGCAGTATTTTCTGAATCAAGTTCAAATTTGTTATTATTACTGCTATTGTTTTTTTTGTTTTTGTTTCTGTACCTCTTTTTTGAATTCAAATTGGCCTTTTTTTCACCTTCTGTAGCTATGGTGGTAACAGTAGCTGTACTTTCTTTAATCTTATTTCTGAATTTTCTATTCTTAGCACTTCTAGCTTTTTTGTCTTTGTTTTCAAAAACTTTTAAATCCGAATCTTTAGTTTCAACAAGCTTGCCAGAACTTGGATCAAACAAAATATTGGTTTTACAAATACCCGAATACTCATCAAAATCATGTTGCACTTCATTCAATGTCTTGACAGGTAATCCAAAACTTTTCAACCAGATTGATGTTGTTGCATCTTCACAAATAACATCCCACATAATCTTATCAGTTTCTTTAACATGCTTATTTTCAATATAGTGTTTTTGAATACATGACCTGATCATATACTTTAATCTGGTTGGCACAACAGCTTTTTCGTCTCCATCTTCTGATAAAAGTGCGTTATTCTCATAATCAGCATTCTTACTATATCTATTATTGACCATGTTAAAAGTACCTGGGATATTATTACCGAAAACTCCAACCATTTTCTTCTTATTATCATGATTAAACTGTCCTTTGGATGAGGATCCATTGATAGGTTTAGGTAACTGCGACAACAAGGGAGTCGATCTACGATACCCTGATGCAATTTTCCAATCTGGTCCAACACTATTTTCAGATTCTAGAACAAATGTGACAGGTATTAATTTACTTTTTCTTTCTCTTGGCAATAAACTTCTTGAACTTTTCAATGATTTCATCTTGTTATAACTTTCAAAATCAGTGTAATCATTCACATAAACGTTTTTTCTATTTTCTCTATTCTGTTTTTTCAATAAATCACTTGGTCCAAATCCAAAAGTTGCACTATTGATACTGAGACTATCACTATGATAACCAGCATCTTCTTCTTCTTTTTCCTCACCATTTTCATTCTCATCAATGTCACTGACATTCCAGTCAAAATCAGAATCATCGACGTCTTCAACATCACTTAAATTTGATCTTAAATCATCAAATTGAACGCCAGAAATTTGATTATCAATAAACTTAATACTTTCTCTAGCGTTTGCAGAGATCAATGGATTAAACACTTTTTTCAAAAAATCCAACTCTTTTAAAGTATATAAAGGCACATAAAATACAATCTTGAAATCCTTATTGTCCTTATTCTGCACTGTTGATTCCACCCATTGTTTGATCTTACCAATTCCTCCATACACGAGTGCACTGGGATCGAGAATGTAATGATGCACGTTTTCTGGATGGGACATCACTTCTTGTGCCTGCAACAATCGCTGTATCTTGAAGAATAGCAGGTACAAAATCTACTAGAAAACAAGAAAAGAAAGGAGGACAGAACAGCCTTCCTCAAAGAAGAAAAAACTATAAACGAAATCGACGAAAACGGAAATGCTCAAAATTTTAATTTTCATTTCATGTTGGAGAAATTCTTGATTATACTGAGTTTTTCTTGTATTTTTTATGTACAGGGTCGTGCTATTTATATCTATATATGCTACATAACGAGCATTTACTCACTGTCAAAGAATGAATCCTGGTTACCATACGTTTCCAAGCTCGTATTTGGCTTGAACGGCCAATAATAGTACGCTTCGGAAAGATCTACAAATTCTTGGTCAGTGATCATACTAATTTTTTTCTGTAAAACTTCTTTAGAAAGATGTTCTCTAAGGTATTCATCTGCTCCGGGTCCTAAAACATGAAGTTTATCATCTAAAATTGCACCAGGACTACAGAACAATTTATGAATAATCAAATGCAATTCATCATGAAATTGAATATCAAATTTATTATGGTTAGATTGTAATTCAATTAAACAAACTTCACCTTCAAGTTCATTATATGGTAATGGAACAAAATCCAGATCACCAAGTAATCTAGTAGCCTTTGGATTTTTCAATGCTTCAGTACATGCAATTACACGAACATCCGAATACAAATTAGCCATCATTGCATTCGTACGTCTGTGAATAGATCCTAACGGTCCAAGATATTTAAGAACTTCATTAGGTGTAGTCCATGCTAAGAACTTCACACCTCCATATCTAAACATCGAAGTCCTCACTTCGTTGTAATAAATACATGTTCTTAGTGCAGATGCTTGTGTAGAAGATATGAAATCTCCAACAAATAACAATGTCGGATTAACTGGTTCTTTACGCAATTTCTTATATTCCGCATCTTGTTCAGGTGTTAAAGTAGGTAAAAAACTTGGATTTATTATTTTTTCTTCCAAGGGCTTTGTAAGAAGATTTGCCTTGACGGCATTTGCCACACCAGGTAGCAAAACATTAAAATTTTTCATATCATTGTCTGATAATTCCATTTTTTTCCAATATTTAAATGCTGCTTGCCCATCAGGATAAATTAAATGATGTTCAGGTTCTAAAATTTTATTCATATAGTATGTTAATGGAGGTATCCTAACATTGTAATCAATAATGTTTAACTTTCTTGAGGAGTTTCCTTTTTCATCCAGATACGTTTTTTTCAACTCTAACTTATCAAAGATCTTTTCGTATACCACTGCATCATAATTAAATCTTAGACCCTTAACTTTTTTCCCTATCAAAGAGTCTATGGCTCCTTTGACAGAAGTTTGTGCTGCATAAAACTTCTGCATTGATGTTGTTGTCGTCAAAATTTACTGATTCACTGAAAAATTGATAGAAAAATAGGGAAGAAAATCATTTATGGAAAAAAAATATGAAAAGTTGAAATAGATCTCGCTTTCATGAAATGAAAGAAACTGAAAGGTCATGAAGTTGATTGGTGTTTTGGCCTTTGTTTTTTTTCCAGTCCTGATCCAGTCACCGTTTCAGAGCAATACACACCCACTTACATAGCATGGCTAAAATTAAGCTCCGTTTATCGACAAAAAATTCCAATGGTGAAAACGACGACTTAACGTCTCCTGTCGTGATCAAACAAGAAATGTCAGTAACATCACCAACAACAATTAAAATAAAACCACCAAAACCTACAACGGCATCAAAATCTAGTAAGAAATCTACATCTGCATTACCTAAAATTACACTTAAGACGTCATCACCATCTGAAACATTACCCAACATAAAATTTAAGACTTTAGATCCATCAGGAGTCCCTACATCTTCATTTATCCCGGACACTACAATCAAAACTAAACGACCACAAACTATTAAGGTTAAGCCTGCAAAATTACCAGGTAATGGATATGATTCTGAAGATCCGGACAAAGAAGATGATCCATTACTTGAAGAAGCTATTGTATTAAGATTTTTACCTGATGAATCTTTAGATGCTGTTCGTGCAGCTGTTGAAAGTGCAGAACGTGGGGATAAACACAATGAAGGAAATAATATCC
The DNA here is from genome assembly GCA_030560915.1 of Pichia sp. NRRL Y-12824. Lineage (NCBI taxonomy): Eukaryota > Fungi > Ascomycota > Pichiomycetes > Pichiales > Pichiaceae > Pichia > Pichia sp. NRRL Y-12824. The sequence continues at coordinate 6,482 of JAKTWG010000091.1, read as the reverse complement.
ATTCGGACCTTTCAAATATATCCGTCACATGGAAAGATAAGAGACGTGCAATTGTACGAGTGAATGATGCACTGTATGCTGGGAAACTAGTCAATTTACCAACTATTTCTGAAGTTCATAAAACAATTGATCGAAAAAATATTTATAAAACCGTTGATGTTTGTCAAATGCTACTTGTTGTTAAGCGTATATATGACAAAAATGAAATTTTTGATTTGAAAATCGATAAGGAATATGGTGAAACATTTCCTGATGGATTAACGCCCCCTATGGAATATGCAAAGAAAAGGTTTGATGAAAAATATGAAACTACAGTTGTTCAAAATGTGGAAGACGAAGTTGCGAGATTACTTAAGTTGGATGCGGAAGCCGAAAGTTCAGTTTTCGAATTTATTGATGAAGATGAAGAAAATATAGTCCCAATGAGTGTAATTGAAGGTAAACTTAAGAGTAAAAGGGCGAAAAAAGAAAAGAAAAAGAGAAGGAAAGAATTGGAACGTTTGCAAATGGAAAAAGAATCTGCAAATAATGCCAATGAAGAGACAGCAAGCAATGATTATATGGATATAGATAACCAATTTGAAGATATCGATAACGAATTAGATAGATTGATGGAAGAAGACGGTGATGAAGCAGATGGCGAAGGAGAAGACGATGATGGAGAAGACGATGAGGAAGAAGAGGAAGACGATGAGGAAGAAGAAGAAGGAGAAGAAGAAGAAGAAGAGGAGGAGGAGGAAGGAATTGAACAAATTGATACGTTTAATAAACCCGCACAAGCAAGTGAGAATGAAGATGAAGATGAAGATGAAGATGATGAAGATGACGAAGAAGATGACGAAGATAGAATTACCAATTCAATAAGAGTAGGTGATTTAGAAGTAGATGAATCTGCGCAACATAATGCACTATTATATGAAGAAATTTCTGAACTAGAATCAACTATTTCCCAAAAGCAAAAGGATTTAAAGAAGGTTGTAAATCCAATAATGAAGAATAGAATTACCGATGTTATTAGTAGATTACAACAAGAGTTGGATATGAAGAAAGCACAAGTTACAGCCGATGAAGAAACGAAAGAAGCTGAAAATGGCGGTAGTGATGGTGATGGCGAAATTGAAGGCGATGAAAATGTTAATCAAGAAGAAGATAATTATGGAGAAGAAGAAGAAGAAGGAGAAGAAGAAGAGGAAGAAGAGGAAGAATTAAATGTTACTGGCGAAAATGGGGGCAATAATAATTTTGAAAATAACGAAGATAACCTGGAAGAAGATGAAGATGAATATGATGACTTATTCTAGTTTTTCATTTCATTTTATTATATTAGTTTAATTAATGATTATAAAAAAAAACTGTATACTTAGAGTAAATGTTTGTTTATTATGTATTTCAAATAGTATGGACACCCCTTAATGTCTCTTCTCATCTTTTCTAATAAAAATAATGGCAATGATGTAATGTTCGAAATCTATATCTTCAGATTCCTGAAAAATTTTAGCCAATAAATAATCTGAGCAGTTAATATTATTTGATCTCAGAGCCTTTTGAAACTCATCAAAATCCAAAACATGATCATTTCCACGTTTATCATGATAGTTGAAAGAAACAAAACAACCTCTCACAAACTTACTCATTTTAACAAAACTTCGAAAATCTAACTCTTTATTTACTGATGTTTTAGATACAAATGTATCCATTATAATAGTTAACGATTTGAATGAAAATCTATTATTTTTATGATATGGATCATATAATACGCTACCCAATTGTTCTAAACTCATTGAATCTCCTGATACACAGCAGATATCAAATAATTTGAAGAATTCTTCATTATGCACATTAATATCCAAATCTTGTAATTTTGTTAACTCGACAATCAAGTTAATATTGTTTTTCAATGCCAGATTTTCAAATTTATCGATAAATTCATTGTCCGGACCAACATTTATATCTGGAATTTTAGCTGCAAGTTGACTTTCATCATAGGAGTCACCATTATTATAAAGTATACGTCTTGAATCATTATTTATTGCAGATGCAGAGGAGTAAATGTCGGATCTGTTATCTCGATCATAAAAGGCATCAATTGTTGGCTCCTTTTTGGGCGATCTTTTGTATAAAGATGGATTTAAACTTGAGTGTGAAGTTGAGCCTTTTTTTACAAAAGCATCGTAATTATCTTCAGGTTTCAAGTATGAATGAATACTAGATGATGAAGAAGACGGTAATCTTTCTCTCTCTTTTTCTCTTTCAGGTTGTAGTTGTGATTGTTTCATAGATAAGGAAGATGAACGTCGTGAATTTGAATGAATAAGTTGTTGATTTTTATCATCGTAGACACTACTAGATACTCGTGAACTATGGTTGGAAGGATATCTTTGTTGTGATTGATAACGATGTTGCTGCAGTTCCTGTTGTGAATATCGTGGGTCCATATATTGCTGTTGAGGAGGCTGTGTAGGCATTATCGGCATGGTTGGTGACATTGCAGACATTGGCATTTGTTGCATCTGTAATTGCGGTTGTTGTGGTTGAACATAATAATAGTTATTTATAATTGTTGGTGGTGATTTACTAGAAGTATTTTTTAGTTTATTAGGTTGAGGTAAAGGTCTGTTTTGTTCAATCTGTGAATCTGGATGTTTTATTTGTTCCTCAACTTTCAGAGGAGATTCAGGCAATTTCCTTTGCCCCGTAGCAGCTTGTGGTTGAATAGATTTTGGGCTTGGTGCCTAAAAGAAAAAATTGTGTTAGTAATCTGGTTAAAGATAGCGGATATGAATGATTGTTTCAAATACGTACTGGTGCATAGTTGCTGTCACTTAAGGACAATTCCAGCGGCCTGTTTTTGTGCCTAGAAAACATATGTCAGGTAAATTGGAAGTTATTCTCTAAGCCTCTTGCTATTGACAAGAAGGTTAACATCAACATCAAGGAAGCAAGTTTGAAACATGCCCATTTTTATTATGAGCGAAGATTTTTTGTTATGGCAGGCAGATCAAGTATGTATACATGAATAATAGTAAGACTACATTTACTACGTCAAAACGATTTATGTCAAAACATAGAGATAATTAAAACATTTAGTAATTATGTATGTGTATTTAATTTTATGAAGACTATAGTACTAAACAAAGAAAAGGAAAGAAAAATAAAATTTTCAGTTTTTATGAGAGCACACTTAATCTCTGTTTCTCTTTCTGTATTCGTTGTTACCACCGAAACCTCTACCACCATCTCTTCTTTGAGGTTGTGCTCTTTGAGGAATTGGTTGTTCCATTAAAGTTTGTGGGACAATACCTTCTGGGACACCTAAGAATTCTCTTAAGAATTCAAGACCTTCGTCAGTTAAGGTGTAGTAGTAGTATTGCCATGAGAATTGAGTCTTGACAAAACCCTTGGAGGTTAAGGATTGCATAGCCTTAATAACATATAAGTTCTTAGTAGCAAGTTCATCGTGTTGGATTTCGAAGTCCTTCTTTGCAACTAAGACACCGTCTGAATTAGAAAAAAAATTAAGATAAAAAGTAAAAACAAGTTAATGTTAGTATTCATGTTATTATAAATTGTGTTGCTTAATCTGATTGAATTAGAGATGATTATATGATTGAAGAATGAAAGGAAGCGAATGAGATAAATAAATATGGGAATTAAGATGAAATATGAACTAAAACTTAATCGCTTAGGTAAAACATACACAAGTATTTCCTACCAAATAGTCATCAGTTAGTGAATAATTTCATCATTTATCTGTTAGTCCATAAAAAACAATAAACTAATCTGTTTAATTAGTATAATACTAAAAAAATATTGGAACAAAAAGATAAAATACTTGAGGCTAAAATGCTATGCTAATAATATCTTGCTTAATACTGGAATTTTCATGGTTGAATGATTTTTTCACTGTTTTTTCATAATTATCCTTATACACTTCTGTAACTTCCCTTGAGTAGAACACTGGTATTTCTGAGATTCCGCAAATGTCTGCTCTCGTATTCTGGTTATAATTTTAAAAATATATGTGTACACGTTTTCTGTTCATTCATTCTTCAACTTGATAAATTTTCACTCTATATTTCTGGTTTGTAAAACATACCCTTGAACAATGTCATGTAGATTTGTCTTCTGTCAGCCTTTGGAATAATCATGATGGATGGTCTACTTATGTGTCTGAACTGCCTCTAGGGAATCTAAGCACTCTAGTCAGGGCCTGGGCACAGAAATATCTGATGCACCTCTATATTCATTGCGTGCACATTGGAAAACTTCACCACACCGTCAGCCCGTCTCTCCCGTCTCTCCCCGCTCTCCCCGCTCTCCCCGCTCTCCCAACACAACACAACACAACACAACACAGCAAACACAACACAGAACGCTGCTCTCTTTTTCTTCCGCACACCCGCGCACCGCACAGCAAAGGCCACGCGCAACACACCCCTCGCACCGCAGTGTAGGCTACGCTCTCAATCGCCAGCGTTCTTTTCACAGTCACATAAAATGGCTCTTGTTGGCGCTCACGTGATTTCATGTTTTTTCTATCTGTGTTTAATTCAATACTCTTTTAGCAATCTATTTAGTTGACTATACAGGATCTATCTAACTCGTTTTTTTTTTCGATTACACTATGTATAATATCTTCTTATATCACCGTTTTTCATTTCAAATAATCCATAGCTTTGATGGATTCTTGTAACCCAACCATTCTGTGATGAACTTGTTCAATGTCCTTATTAAACTTATCTTGCTTTTCATATAGTGTTTTTTTCCAATCCTTAAACTTTTGATTTTGAACTTGAACAATTCCTGTAAATCTCTTTTTTACTTCTTTTTCCATTTCTAAATATGCTGGGTTTAACTCAACTAACTCTTTTTCAGTTTCATTCAATGTAATTCTATTTAATAATTCTAGAATGTCAATTGAGTCTTTAACTTCGATTAATTGCTCTAAACTTGGATGTGATGGACTGGTATCATTATTAACACTTTTCCAACTACCTTTGCTGCTTGGAACAACAATTTCTTTATTATATTCCTTGATACCTAATTTTTCCATTTCATTTTCTGAAATTGTCAAATTAATCGCTTTGCCTAATCTATATCTCATAAAATCCTTACGATAATTTTCATAATAATTTTCTGTTGATAAAATTAAATCTCCCATATAACTTTCAATTAAAAAATCTCTCAATTTTAAAAAATCACAATGTTCAGCGTTTTCAACTTCACTTAGTCCCCATTTATATTGTCTACCACGAACTTTCTTTCTTTCTTTACTAATATAAGTCTTAATAGAATTAATTGTTGAAAATGGCATTTCATTAATTAAATTCTTAAATTTACTTTTTTCATCAAATAATTCACAAATTTGAATATTTTCTTCCTTTAAAGTGTTTCTAATCCTTTGTTTGAAAGCAGAAAGTTCATCTTTAGTAAAACCATCTGCCTTGCTAATAACAGGAATTAAATTAACTCTAGTTGATAAATTTCTCATTGATTCAATATCTAATGCTGTTAAACCAATTGCTGATGGTACAATAAAATATAGGCATGCGTGAACTTCACTATGAGTTAAATTTCTACGATCTGGTTGGTTTTCTTGATAAACTAGTCTCCTATATTGCTCATCAATATATCTTGCAATTGGATACCAACAATGTTTATTATCAATAAAATCACCAAAACCTGGAGTATCAATAACATTTAGTCGCATTTTAAAACCATCTTCAATGACATCCATTTTATGATGTTTAATAACTGTAGTTTTATTTGGGTTTTGAACAAAATCTTCAGGAAATGAAAGTTTCTTTTCAATTAATAATGAATCGAATAATGTATTAATAAATGATGTTTTACCAACACCTGACTCACCAACACACATAATTGTAAAATTAGAACCATTTTTATAAACTTGTAACCTTTTCTGGATTGGGAAACAAACTAAACCAACTTCGTTTGAATCCATATCATCAATAGCAGATGCATAATTGTAATGATATTTAGTAAGATCTTCAGAATTTGAGCCATTTAAAGTAGCAACATCATCATTATTTATATGAATGCTATCATGCTCATAATCATCCTGAAGATGGTAATCTTCTTTATTAGCCGTATAATTATATCCATTAGCCTTAGGATGGGATGAGTCAACGTAATAACCATTATTATAATTATTCTCAGGTTCACTTTCAAAGTCCATTTCTAAATCATCAGCGGATTTACCGATAAGGTCTGAATTTTCTAAAGTTTTGTTGATGACAGTATCTACATTGATTTTATCTTCACCGGCCAATGCACTCTGTGGTGTAACTATATTAATAGAGTTTACAATTGTCATATTTTTTGATGGCGTACTATCAATCCTTGTTTAGCGTAGGGAAAGAATTATAAACAAAAACAATAGTACCTGGAATCTCAAATGAGACTGACAAAAGGAGGAAACACAGCAAAACTTCAGAAAGGAAAGGCGGAGGGCAACTTTCCAG